>JACXGK010010790.1:0-17268 GCA_016801125.1 Novumbra hubbsi
GGGCTGCACTATTAATCAAAGTGAATGAGTGTGTATGAGCTAGGGCTGCACTATTAATCAAAGTGAATGAGTGTGTATGAGCTAGGGCTGCACTATTAATCAAAGTGAATGAGTGTGTATGAGCTAGGGCTGCACTATTAATCAAAGTGAATGAGTGTGTATGAGCTAGGGCTGCACTATTAATCAAAGTGAATGAGTGCACAAATAATCAAATTCATATTGAAGTCAATTTGAACATGTGTGCTTTCTAAACCACTTGAAGCTGCGATTTTGGGTTTTTATTTTTGCACTCATTCAATATAATCATTAATGCCATCTTCACTGTCATCATTCCTATTTGTATACGATCTGTTAGGTGTTAATTTTAGAATATGTCTGCCTGTGAAATAATAATATTTCAGTTTATTAGTTTAAAGGTTGGAGTTTGGCAAACTAATGGCACTATGGTGTCAGTCAAAACATATCAACATGTGCTCTTACCACACCTCTATCCCTACCTTTTGCTTTTTAAAAGCAATAAACATTTACAATTCAAATGTTTATCTGCATGTTTCAAATCGGTTAATAAAAATATGCAATACATTGTTCTGATCACACCTGTTACTTGTGGCGTTTTTATTAAAAGTTACTTTTCCCAATAATGTGACCCTACAAAAGTAGAAATACCGGGAAAAGCACACACATTCCTTCTTTTGCACGCATAACTTATGAGAAGAGCTCACCGAAAAAATAAATGTTTATGACGTTACATACGTGTTCTCTCCCTCCTTTTAGATTATGTCTCAGCCCAACCTTGTTTCCCCTCTGGTACGACCTTCCCCTCACACCCAACATGCCAACTCATTTGGGGGAGGGATGCAGCGTTCTATGGGCCCGCCCCCCATGTCTCCCTCACTGGGAGGGGGTCTGATGCCTCACCCACGGCCACCACCGCAGCAACAGTTCCCCCAGCAACACCCCTCCCACCCCCCCAGAGGGCCTCCTCCCTCTCTGGCCTCTAGAGGCCCCCCGGGTCCCAGAGGCAACCAGGCAGAACAGGACCTCAAGGTATGATCAGATTGTCTGTTCTTAAGGAATCCATCAGCACTCAAAGTGGCTTAGCTGTATTAACTGGTTGGTCTCTTGTCATCCCAGGCTAAGCAGAGAGCAGAGGTCCTCCAGTCGACTCATAAATTCTTCACAGAGCAGCAACAACAGCAGCTCAAGGCTCCATCGGTCTCCAAACCCTCTCGTCTTGACCAGGGGGGTGGCAAACCCCTCCTGCCTCCTAACCACCAGACCGTGGGAGTCGTGGAGCGCTCCGAGCCCGATAAACCCTCCCTGACAGTAGGCAAGCCCATCCGAACCGGCCCCATCAAGCCCCAGGCCATCAAACCAGAAGAGGGGAAGTAGAGCCTTACACACCTCGGGTGACCAGAGGGATGAAGAAGGAAGGGATGGATAATCCAGCTGCTCCACCTGTTCATGCAATCACTCGCCCTCACACATTCCCCTTGCTGGTGTTTAGAGGGGGAGAGGTGAAGGAGATGTGCGGGTACCCCCCCTCCTTTATTTCTTGTCCTCCACTATGGTCAGGTCTTTGTGTGTGTTAAACCCCGCCTCCCGATGATTTGGGCGGGACGGAGACGACGGCATAAGCTGCCTGTTTCAAGTCTACCAACACGGTAGAACACAAGTAAGATTTGCTGCTGAGTTAGCCTTTTTTTTTTTAATAGCTCTATGATTTTTCCCTCCCTCATCTTTCCACCCCCCCAGTAGAACACCATAATTATGAGGGCTGTTTGTTTAATTATTGGAAGAACCAATCTATCTTTTGATTTTGTAGTTGAAGAATCTTATTGAAAGATGTCTTTTAGTGAAGCACAGTCACGTTGTTCTCCTCGGCCGGTCCTCCTCACATCATTTACTAATGCAGAATTGAGTTGATGCTCCAAATGGACACCACACACACACACACACTTCCAACGGTTTCATCAATATTTACAACAGACGCATGAAATCGGGATTTCCTTTTGTTTTATTTCTCCTAGATGGAAAATGTAAGATGAAGCAGTTGATTGTGTAATCAATCTATTGTGTTGATGGTTTGATTGGTCTGCCTTTCCTCTTGCCTTTTCCTGCCTTCTGCTCTCATCTCTGTGTGATGCAGAGGGGGAGCCTATCGCCCAGACGTCTCCTATATGTTCAGCCAAAGCTTGAGCAGAGCAAAGACGTGGGCATAGAGGCTCACATTGCTACAGCAGCAGTGTCAAAAGGGAGTTGTCATAGGCTGTCTGTGAACGGTTATTTCAAACGGCCAGGTGGACCTGGAATGCATTCTGGGGCTACGTCGCACACTCCCAGTCCCCGCCTTCTGCTTGTGTCCCTTGCCAGGCAGAGGGTGTTCCCACCGCTCACTGACCAGTCCTCACATACTCACACACTTCACTGTGGCGTCCCCAGTCCTGCAGCTACTGACAAGAGAACCAGTGATTTGAGCCAGGACGCGCAGGCAGCAGAGGAGGGTTGAAGATTGAGGGACAGTTTTATTCCGATGGAAAAGCAGTTCACTGGTGCTTTTTGTTAATCCTCATCGTAGGGAATATAGACCAAGTAGACGGAAAACTACATGATTGGGGGGGGGGGGCTGTAAGTCTGCTGCGTATCCGGGGCAGGAAGACAGGCGTTAGAGTAGAAAGGGGAGATCAGTCAAGTCTCCATCTCACCCCCCCACACGTTCTCACTCAAGCCTAAACCGCTCGCTCTCATTTGGGGTTTACTAAGGTGACTAGTAATGTACATTAGTATGCTGCCCCTAGTGGAGAGATGTTTCCGGGGCCACGCAGCCTGTCGCCCCACCCCCCTTTAACTAAGGATGGGAAGCCTTGTGTAGGAGGTAGGGGTGGAGTCATGACGATGATGATTGCTTTTTGTTTTCTTTTACTTGTACAGGGGGTACATCGCTGTATTAAAATATGTACGGTCTTATTTACATTCTTGGTTTGGTTACAGAAACTAATAAAATAATATGCTGTTAAAAGTGATCCTGTGACTGGGTAGTTTTTTTTTGTGTGGTCTTAAGTGGTGATTCTGTCCTATGAACCAACATGTAATTGCGGTTAACACCAATAGAGGTCACCATCTGAATATTTCAGGACAACATGTAGTATGATTGAAGAAGCATAATTAACATCAGGTCAATGACATGTTTTATGGTCACTGCTTGCATGTCCACGGAGGGTTGAAACCAACATTCTAAATTATTAAAATGCGACTGTGATCAATGAGGATAATATTAACCGTTTTGTTTCTAGACTTGTGCTAAGCCTTGTTGGAATTGGTTTGTCCCAGAATGTATACCTAAATAACATTTTATTCTTCAATCTGTTTCATAGAAACATGAAATATCTGGCCATGGGAAAAAATGTAAGCTTTAATTCATCACTGCTCTCAAGATGTCCACTCAATCCATTTTGGTGTCCATTCCTTATGTGGTGGACTGTTGAAGTATGTGTAGATGCCTGGTATTCAGAGTAGGTCAGACTGTCTCCACATCAAACTCTGTCTCCTGGTGGGGTAACAGTTTAGAAATCTCATTAAATTGGCTTTCCTTTCCAATTATTTTGTTTTATGAATCCAGTGGAAATACCAACAGAACAGTGAAGATAATACTGTTAGAAAAGCGAGACTTCAGCTGTCAGTCAACAGCAGTTGAGGAAATGCTTCCTTCAACAGCCCCTCCCAAGGACTGAGTTGGAACTAGGCAGACATTGCAGATACTTTCTAATCAGTAAAACCTTATGTAAATGCATTTTTCTTTTCAGAGAAAAATGTTTTGTAAATGTGACATTAGCCAAAGACAAAAAAAGCATGCAAGGCTCACTGCATTTGCACACAGAGTAGGTGTATCCCACAGGAGAAATAAAAGACATTCCAGGATGTGCCAAATAGATCTGTCTATCTTTGGCTTTGCTCTGCCCTTTTCAGTCATAGGTTTTGCATCTCTCATTTTCCATTGGAAACACAGGCATCTGGGGTTTTGTTAGTTATGAAATGTGCTTGCCATGCTTTTGCTCTCACTGATGCCTTCATGAAAATAAATGTAGGGATGTGTCATCTTTCCTACTCAATGTGCACAGAACAGGTCCCAAACCACTGCTGAGGGATTTCAGACACGAAAACCTTGTGTTTAAAACCTCCTGCAGGGTAGAAGTAGTGTGTTAACATGTCTTTTAATATGTTCTCTCTGAAGTGGTTGGTGATGCTCAGGAATTGTTGTTAAACACGTCGTAATCACTGACCTTTTATTAGACTGAACAGACACACAGTCAACATAGACTGTGTTTGTGTGAATACGGACGTACACATCACATCTGTCTTATAAATACATGACTGCTGGTTCAGTGTGTATTTACAGGATGTTTAGTCATGTGTCTGTTGGCAGAGCATATATATGGAGTGGAATACAAATATTTTCCCCATCGGAGGAACAATCTGTTTTTAGCTATTTTGTGAGAGGTAAACTACAGTGCTGGATAAATGAATGAACTCAGTTCGCCATACAGACCCGATATGGAAACAGTCAAATGGAAAGTCTTGCCTCCCTCAGCCAACAACATTTGTTTGGTTGTTATTGATTCTAATTGACAAACTTCTTTGATTTAGGACATTATTGTCCTGCTCTTGCAACTAGGATGTAGGCCATGTGAGAGCTCCAGCATTGGTCATAAGCTCACACACGGGTCCAGAACATGACAGGTGGGACATAGGTTGCTCTGACCTCAGCTGACCTCCATGTCAAGAGGACATTTCCTTACTATCGTGCGTCATAAAAGAAAACAGATGTTGTGTTTGTCAGTATGGGAAGCCTTCTGCTCTGATAATAAATGTCTAGTGATAATGTAACTAACAAAGGCTAATATTCATACCCAACTTATGTTGTTTACTCATCCTATACTCCTATAGATATGTGGGAGCGAGGATTTTAGTAAAAATACCATAGAGCATGATAACTTGCTTTTAATATTTAGTTTTAACTTGTACAAGCCCAAACACAAAGTCCAACACATACAGTTTTCTTTTTAACATACAGATACTACACTGCTCAAAAATATTAAGGGAATGCTATGAAATTTACGGGAGTTGCAACAGCCTGTGATTTCAATTGTTTACTTTGAACTTCAGTGTGAGTTTGAATAAATTGGTTGGTGATTTTGGTTTCAATTGACCTTTGTTACGTCATTTTGTTTACAACAAATTACACAATGTAGTAGTACCAGTACATTTTTTATTATAAACTGACTAACTGTCCAGAGAGCTGGTTCATTGGTCAGGCCGAATCTAAACATAATTTCTGAGTCATCTGAATGATTTAATAAGATAAACAGTAAATATTAAGGGGGAAATGTCTCTTTTCTATGGGAGACTGTCATTGAGATTACAGTTTTTGGAACTTATGTAACTTATTTTTACTCTATGTGAGACGCATATTGTGGGTTTAAACAAACCTGTAAGTGTGTGTGTTCTGTCGGCACATCTGGGAGGCATCAGTCACAGTTTTGGGCCCAGTTCCTGCTCTAGGGTTGTTTATTACACAAACTCCACAGAGGCCGATGCTCTGTTCGTGTGAGGGTGCTTGTGTGTGAGGGTGCTTGTGTGTGAGAGTCCATGTGTGTGAGAGTGCATGTGTGTATGAGCCTACCCGCCTGTGTGGATGAAATTACTCTAATCATCCTTTCTCCCCATCCCCCTTCTAGAATCCTCTAACTACCCCCAATGTCACCCCCATCTCTTACTACTCCTCGTTTAACATTCCTCCTCCCGCTCATCCTCCTCTCCAGTCCAGGAGCTCCCCTCAGGCAATGTTTGTCTGGTATTATCATCAGGGCCTCTCATGCTCTATCCTACAAATGCTCTAACGAATTGCCTTGATTATCTGCCAGAGTATGAAAAACCAGAACAGATTGTTTCAGACCGGTTACAGTACTGTAGTAAATCTGGATTAGACATAGAGCCCCTTGATAATTATGTCTGAAGGCATACTCCAAGAACTGGGCGGTAAGTCCTCATTTGAGGCATGGCAATGTTACCAAAGGCCCTGCCTGAGCCATGGTCTCCTTGTCTAAGTTTCTTCACGTCTAATCCTTGCCATCCTCAACATTGTCAAGATTGTTTGGCACATGACATGGATTACAAAGAAGTTAAGGTACCTAACGGGTCGTTTACAAAAATAATTTTAAAAGCTCTTTAGCTTAGCGTCGGGAACCATTCAGATTGGTGAAAGGAACCGTTTGTTTGACTTTATTTTTTAAATAACAAAATATTATTTGTAGATAATTTATAACATATTAAAAAAAGAAACAACTCAAATATAATGAGATGCCACTGTTAGACAGATTTTGGTCGGTTGTGGGTTCACGTTTTAGCATTTGGGAGCTTAATGAGCCGGTTACACAGCCGGGTACGCAGAGCAACAAGAACAAGATCACCGAAAACACTTGGAGCTTATTTAGAACACCACAATTTTGGTGGCAATAACTTAATTTAAATTACAGTTATACAATTTGTAACATCTGAGAAACTGAGGCGGCGCAGTAGGTTCTCTCGTTTTCAGCAGGTTGTGTTCAGCTTCCTGGTCAGCTGATCAGAGAGAGCAAGAAAGATTGGAAGAAGGGCATCTTTGTAGAAATCATCCTTTACTCGACATTGATTTTTTTTAACGAAATTAAATGCTGTAATTATTTTTTTATGAAAGAAGATAAAAAGGCTTGTTAGGTCTTGTTATTGCGTGAGCGAGAGATTGGATCCAACGAAAACAAAAGGTAACGTGCTAACTTGCTAGCGTCTGTTTTTTGTGTCAGTACATTACAGTCAGCAGGAGTATGATTAAACAGGGAGGTAACGTTAGTTTTGTAATGGACATTTTGTGGTAATTCGTTTTCTCTTGTTAATAGATATGACGTCAAACATTCTATTACTATGAAAATAAAGATTTTGAATCTGGACAGAATTTAAAATCTGCCGTTTCTATAGTGATGGAATGCTCGACTACATAGCTATTGAAAAGAGAAAAACAAATATACACTGAATATCCATAATAAAACTAACTTCACCTCCCTTGCTTAACCATCGTAGCCAACAACGGCCTGTTTCAGTCTCCATATTACATATTTATCTCAACTATCTTTAGAACAGAATAAACGATTGGATGTAAAGTAGACTATACGCTTTAGCTACATTGTATTTGTTTCATTCAAAAACAATTGTTATTACTAATTAGCCGGCTAAAATAAATTAACTGGCTAGCTAACTGGCTATAATGTTATCTAAACCGGTTGTCTGTCATTCCTGCTACTCAATAGCTAACGTAATGTAGTTATATTTGACATGCATAGATGCCTATATCTGTTTGTTTTTCACGATATTTTAGATAATTAGCATGAGCAATCTCGTAGTTAGTTGTTTACAGTCACTAGGTTACGTAACGTACAGAATGACATGGCTCGGTCTCTTTCCCAGGATAGCAAGTAGCTAACTGTCTGGTGTTGTTGCATAATCAGTGTTGTTGATTTCCACTGAATGGATTACTGCTACTGACGCCATCCATAAGAAAGTATCACCTTATGTATCAGTGTGTCATCTAGCTTTTTTGTGTTAACTAAGCCTATATGTTATCCAGTCAAGACTATGAAGATGAAATGGTCTGTATGACTACATATTGCACATCATAGACTTTGAATTGTCCCATCCTGCCACTGGACATCTTAAACTTTAAATGTCTGTCGTTTACTCAATCACCTTATTGCTGATAAGCATCCACCAAAGAGAACATATTTTCACCTGACTCCTGGCAACAGGATTAAGTCCCTATAACCAAGAGTGAATCTAAGCAAACAATCTCCCCAAACCTTTTCCATCTCTCTATTTCATCCAGAAAATTTCATAGATTTTTGAAAGAATCATTTTTGTTATTGACAATAGGAGAGAGCACATTGAGGAAGTGTTTCCTTCCTAGCTGCATACTTACATATCTCTAATCTGTTAGGCTTTTCTGTCCACTTTTCTTTCTGTGCATTTCTCTTCTTTTTCTTTTCTGTAGTTGCGTGAGATAGCCTAGAGCCCTGTCCCCTTCCTCTCTCAGCTTCTCTGTTTACCGGAACATTCCACACTACTCCTGGCCACGGAACGGACCTTTTCCAACTGCACTGCCAGAAGGAGACACTGAGAAGCAATTCTGAGCTGGATTCAATGGTACCAGAGGCACTGACGGGACATGGTAGATGGCGCTGGGCTAGAAGAGATGGGCTTGGTGTGGGAACTCTGAGGACAGACAAGATAGACTGTTTGAACACGTTTGGTTTAGTTCAATTATTCTGTATTGTCTTTAATTCCTGTCCATTTTCAAAGTATTACGTATCTCATGGGTTGTCCTGAGGCAGGACCCATGGTTGGCCTGATCTCTCCTTGCCCGTGACCATTTCTTTTCAGTTCCACAATTACATGTTTGGCTGTACAACTCAGAGGCTTCAAGCACAGGGGGCCTTTGTGTCCCATCTAAAAACGTCAGACTAGACACGCAAAGATGGAGACAAGATGCAGAGGTACTCCACATTATAGGCAGCTAGAAGCGGACAAGGGTGTCCTCCCCCGAGTGAGCTGGTTTCCACAGCAAAGTCATCCAGTGGGGTTAAATGAGACCCTGGTCCCATTAAGAACAGCTCCCACATATCAAGCTTTAGCAGCCAAACAGGCAAGACAGAGGAGCATCTCCGAATAACAAGGATCCTCGGCACAAATGGAACATTTAGCGTTTAAAAGCCTGTCCAACCCCACCACCCAAGCATTTAAGTAACCTTCAGTTCCGCAGTCATATGTAGATGTAGGTCTTGGTGAAAGTCTTTGGTCTGCTCTGTTGAGGCTTAGCACCTGTTTTTGTTACCATGTCAAATTAAAGCAGTAACACATATGAGCGGGTCACTCATTTCACTGCTTTGCCTGGCATTTCACTTTCACGGCTCACACACTCAGTGGCCAGTTTATTAGGTACACTGATTTAGTACCAACTTGGAGTTGGAGTGCGCGTTAGTGAGTTGGCAAAAACCCTAAAGATGACAGATCATTTTATAGGAATAAATCATGTCTGTAACATTAACATAAAATATATTGTGCAAGCAACTCCTAGTGTTGCTGCTAGAATATGGTAATATACTATATATGCATCCCTCAGCTTCTGTACTCTAAAGTCTTTATGCATTAAACCATTCAGCCTAGCGTTTTATCACTGGTGCACAATGTTGCACTGTCTGTTACATGCTTCAAGTTGGCTGGGAGTCACTGACATCTAGAATGGACAGACACTGGTAGATGTTTTCATATAAAGCATGGAAAAACCTCCTGACTAACAGAGAAAATTGGTTTGATGAAATGCAGATACCAAACACGCTCTCAAAACTGAAAAGTTCTAGTAAAACCACAGGCCAATTCAGAACTGGGTAAAATGTTTGAAAATGTGGTTGTTGAGTTAGAACAGACATGTTGCATTGGTCTGGAGCTAAAACCTGCTGGACCAGTGTTGCTGTGCTGTTGTGGATGGTGATTTCTCTGTCCGGTGTTCTTCTGTAGAGAGAGCCAGAGGAGGAGGAGAAGCCTGAAGACGCCAACATGCCTCCAAAGTTCAAACGACACCTCAACGACGAAGAGGTCACTGGCTCAATCCGCAGCGAGAGGGTAAGTGGCTGAGGGAGGTTTATTCAACTTTCAAGCATGGAGAAACCTACAGTGCAGTCCATAAGTATTAGGACCGTGACACAAGTTGTTTTAGATTTGGCTCTACTCCAGCACATTGGATTTGAAATGAAATGCTGACTACACAACCAGTTGGGCTGTTAGCTGAGATTAGGTTGAACCCGATATATAAGGTCCTTTTATGGTACATCATCTCAAGAAGGCTCAGCCGTTCTGTCAACGGCTTCTTATGACTCATCTTCTGTTAACAGAGTCAATAAAGAGATACCCACATTTGAGAGATACTCACATTTGAAATCGTGTCCCTAGCAGGTCTAATATTACGACTTTAGAAGTCTGTAGCTCAGCTTCTCGATGTCTTAGAGATAAATAGATTTTCCCATGTTCCAGTTTTCATTTGCACTCAGAGCTTCCTCTTGCATTTTACAGCTTGTTTTTATTGGTTCTTTGCAAATTGGTTTTGTTATGGATCAGTATAACATATAGTATAGGCGTGGCTAAACGTTTTGATAATGAAAATTAGTTTGTGTTTGTCCACCCACCTCTTGAGGATTGACCACAAGTTCTCAATGGCATTAAGGTCTGAAGAGTTTCCTGGCCATGAAACCAAAATTGCAATGTTTTGTTCTCTGAGCCACTTAGTTATCACTTTTGCCTCATGGCATGGTGCTCCATCATGCTTTAAAAGGCATTTTACATCACCAAACTGTTCTTGGATGATTGGGAGAAGTTACTCTCTGAGGATGTTTTGGTACCATTCTTTATTCATGGCTGTGTTCTTAGGCACATTTGTGAGTGAGCCCACTCTCTTGGCAGAGAAGATGCACTCACACATGCCTGCTGCCATTCCCGAGCATGCTCTCTGCACTGGTTCCCGATCCCACAGCTGAATCAACTTTAGGAGACGGTCCTGGCGCTTGCTGGACTATCCTGGGTGCCCTGAAGCCTTCTTCACAACAATTGAACCTCTCTCCTTGAAGTTTTTGATGATCCGATAAATAGTAGATTTAAGTGCAATCTTTGATGCCCTTTTTGTGCAAAGAAATTATGACTGCGGTGTTTCCTTGCAGGTAACCATGGTTAACAGAGGAAGAACAATGATTTCATGCTCCACCCTCCTTTTAAAGCTTCCAGTCTGTTATCCTAACTCAATCAGCATGACAGAGTGAGCTCCAGCCTTGTCCATTTCAACACTCTTACCTGTGTTAACGAGAGGATTACTGACATGATGTCAGCTGGTCCTTCTGTGACAGGGCTGAAATGCAGTGGAAAAGTTCATTTTCATATCAAAGAGGGATTTTGCAAATAATTGCAATTCATCTGATCACTCTTCATGACATTCTGCAGTATATGCAATTGCCATAATAAAAACTGAGGCAGCAGAATTTGTGGAAATTAATATTTATGTAATTCTCAAAACCTTTGGCCACTGCTGTTTTTTTCTTTGTACAATTAGATTTTATTTATAATAGTGGCCGTGCAAGCCCCACTAAGAAACATACACACTAACTAACATTTACTTTGAAAGTAAACAGCTAACTACCTTCTCAACCCGGTGAATGTTCTTACCTACAAAACACACAGGTGCAACATTTGGTTTTACATAGAATGCATGTTACAAAACGAGGAAGCAGAAAAATCTGTTCATGCATTCATGTCATATCTGATATTAGTAGTGGCGGAATGTCAATGGTGCCTTGCCTCAGTGTCTGACCCTTGACCTCTAACCTCTCACAGAGGAACCTGCTGGAAGAAGAGTCTGATGAAGAAGAGGACTTTTTCCTGTAAGTAATAATCCGCCATTGTTGGTACTGGCAGCCTAATACCCATGCAGTTGTTTTGTGGAACTGACTGATTCGCTATGCTTGTCTTTCAGGAGGGGGCCCACTGGACCCAGATTCGGAACAGGAAATGACAAAATCCGACAGTAAGTTTGAATCAGACTAGCTGAGTAATAAGATATTTTTTAGCGTTAGGCTTACACAAGGCAATTCAAATAAACAGTCATGTTTGTGCGGAGAAAAAAAATTGAAGAATATTGTCATCAATGTGCCTGTTCTCTTGACAGTAGACATGTCTTTCTTTTCCTAAATGGCCACACGATGGCATGTGGTTAATAATATGGAAATATGAAGTGGTAATTTGGACTTTTGGCTTGCTTGTATGACAGTAAGGCTGACCTCTGAAAGAAAGAAAGTGGAAAGTTGCTATACAGAATTTGGGTTTCAATAAAATGTCCAGTGTGACACAAACATGCCTTATCCTATGTAAGTGTCACACCAACGCTGTTGAATGCAGCTCATTTGGCCCTCCTACAACCACTCCAGCCCCAGGGGCAGCAAAAAAAAAGGCACCCGAAGAAATTGGTGGGTTTAGTAAAAGTTGTTTGCTCTAATGCAGTGGGTTGTTGATGATGACACAAACATATGCTGGGGTAGACCTCCAAAGCATTGTACTCATATTTCTTCCTCAACCCTGTGTGAAATACACATACTAATATTAACCTCATTTTGCTGTGCGCCAATGGGGAGATTTACGTTTTCACCCATGATCTTTCGCCCACATGTTTCCCCCGCACGTGGCCATGACATTACTATAATTTAATTTAACCTCTTTAGCGCATTTTTTTTTTTAAAGGTTTTAAATAATTTTATCAGTTGCGACGTCAAAGCTGGAATGACATTCAAATTATATTGTCTCATATTTATGTTGTTGTAATGTTATAATACTAACCAGAATGGTGACTGGTGATAAACCACAGTGCAGCCGCTCACCCTGTAGAATGAAAGCCGAAGCAGATGACTGTGCTCATAGAATACTTATCTCTTCCCAATCCTTTATTATATCCAATTTTCTCTTTTGTTTTGACTATGCACGTGTTATACTTACGACAATGGTGGTGTGTGTTTGTGTTCTCACAGAGTTCAGACAGTCTGGGTATGCTGTGAAAGGGTCTAACATTGTTTACCAGACACATCTGATTTCAGAAACACACAATGTATTCGGCCTATTTTGTAACACAAACTCCGGTGCTGTTTTCATCATTGGGTAAAAATGAGGCTGGTTCTGAGGAAGTGCAGTGTGTTTTTCCACTGTAGCGACAGCAGTCCAGAACAGACTAATGACGAACAGAGCAGGTCATTGTTGAATGTGATTGGCACCAGACTCTGCTGTTCCATTCTCTGGTCACACTGTGATTTTAAACACCAGAGCCTCACCTCAGGTCTAATCGTAATGTGTTTTGGTCAAGTCTTGAATGAATGCCCTCTCAGTTATGGTATCCTCCTAAGTAACGTATTGATTCTAGAGAAATCCAGTGAATCATCTGTGTTTTTACTTTTCCAAAGGAGAACAGAGACAAATTCTTTCTATAAATGGAGGTTTTATTTGAGTAGATGTCTGTCTTTGAGGCCAGTGCTTGACTTGTTTTCATGGAGCCAGTCACTGGCAGAAATGTTATTGCATTCCTTCTCAACTCATACTGTACACCCTTTCTTCTCTCAACCCCTGTGTGTTGACAGTTGTTTCTGTCATTTGGGTCCAAGTGAGGGGTGTGGTCCAGTTGTGTGTGTGTGCGTGTGTGTGTGGGCGAGAATGGATGTTTGCAGCTATTTATGAGAATTGGGCTGCAGGTGTGACGGAAATCTTTCTGGTCCCTCACAGGACAAACAGTTCTGACCGGTCCATGCCTGCAATATGGGTTTTTGCACTCAATACTCTGTGTATTATAAACATACAAGTATTGGTAAGAACACCTACCGCGGCGCTCACATTCATATGGGGCTTTGTTTTCGTCTCTCAGAGTTCAGTCGCAGGTCGATGAGGTCATCGACGTAATGCAGGAGAACATCTCCAAGGTGATCGACAGGGGGGAGAGACTGGAAGATCTGCAAGACAAGTCAGGTGAGTATTTTTGTACAGGTCCAGTTCCCATCTACAATATACAATCTGTACGGAACCTCTGACACAATGTAGCAGTGTCTTTCAAAGTCTGGGTCCCAACCTACGGTTGTGTTTGCTGGACGTTTCAATTGTGTCGCCAATAGGCCACATTCATTTCTAAAAGTTTGTTTTAACACAAACTGCTTTGGTGACTTTGTCCCCATGTTACAGTGCATTGTCTCAGAGGTGTCTGACAATGAAGTTACTCTGCTGGGTCACTTCTCCAGCTGCTGACCACATGGGGTAAAGTGGCCTGCGCCATTTCCGCGTCAAACAAAATCCCCAATGTAGAGCTTATAAAAGTGGTAAATGAAGTGAGAAATCCTTTGAATGTAGAACTTCCTCTCTTGGGCATCACCTTGATGGTGGATGCAGCGGGCACCTGGCAACGGGAGCGGGTACCAGTCTGCAAGGCAGCAGCTGGTTCTTTAGTTCTCTTGATAATAACTGGCCAAAGTCAAATCAGGGATCCCCGCCATTGTGTCATTGCAAAGATACAGTATAAAACCATTCCACATAATTCAGGTTTAAGGGCAGCTGGAAAGAAAACATGGGCCAGACGAGGACATTACTTATACTGTCAATGGTGGACACAATATTATTTTACTCTTAATGGTCGATACATTACATTTGCAGAAGTATGTAAACACCACGAGTTAGTGAATCAGCTATTTCAGATACACCCGTTGCTGACCTACGTATAAAGTTGAGTGCACAGCCGTGCAATCTCCATAAACATTGTCAGTAGAACAGACCATATTGAAGGCACTGCCATAGGATGCCATCTTTCCAACAAGTAAGTACTTGGTCCACTGAAAGTGCTGTTATTGTGATGTGTAAACTTCTAGGAGCAACAACAACTCAGTCACTAAGTGGTTCTACATAGAGGTTCATAATCTGCTTGAGTGGTATACAGCTTGCTGGCATACAGAATATTTATTCTCTGGAGTGATCATGCTTTACCATCTTGCAGTCCAGTGTACAAATCTGGATTTGGGGGATGCAAGGAGAATGCATAGAGTCAACTGTAATGTTTGGATGATGAGGAATACTGATCTGGGGCTGTTTCTCATGGTTCGGGCTAAGACCCTTATTTCCAGAAAAGTGGAGGCTGTTAAAGCAGACAATTGGGGACTCTATATTAATAACCCATGGTTTTGGAAAGGGTTGTTTAATGTGCAGATGTCCTCATAGGCCATGTAGTGTAGTTGATTCTTCCTGACTTGACTAGCCTGTTATCAAATTTTTATTGTTGCCCCGATTAAGTGGTTAAGGTTTGATATTGAGCTACAAACAGGAGAGTTATACCCCTCCACTGTAGACGGCCACATCCCCTCCACTGTAGACGGCCGCATACCCTCCACTGTAGACGGCCACATCCCCTCCACTGTAGACGGCCACATCCCCTCCACCACTGTAGACGGCCACATCCCCTCCACCACTGAAGACGGCCACATCCCCTCCACCACTGTAGACGGCCACATCCCCTCCACTGTAGACGGCCGCATACCCTCCACTGTAGACGGCCACATCCCCTCCACTGTAGACGGCCACATCCCCTCCACCACTGTAGACGGCCACATCCCCTCCACCACTGAAGACGGCCACATCCCCTCCACCACTGTAGACGGCCACATCCCCTCCACCACTGTAGACGGCCACATCCCCTCCACCACTGTAGACGGCCACATCCCCTCCACCACTGTAGACGGCCACATCCCCTCCACCACTGTAGACGGCCACATCCCCTCCACCACTGTAGACGGCCACATCCCCTCCACCACTGTAGACGGCCACATCCCCTCCACCACTGTAGACCACAACACCACTGTCTCTGTAGACCACAACATCCCCTCCTGTAGATGGCTACATCCCCTCCATATCTTTATATATAACTGCAATTTATTTTATTGAAGTATATTTTAATAACAAATACTCCAAATACCAGGGCTCTGAAGTCAAACTTCTGGCAACACTGGTCAGAACCAGATGTGGATATGACACACACACACACACACACACACACAGAAGGGCAGGTGGGACATGTCTAGAGCATGCGATGCAGTGTGCTGTCACAACAATGTTAAGAGGTGTATTTGGTAAGCATGTGTTTCATGCAGGGCTCTGAGGACATGGGGGAGGATGTAGGAAGCCCAACTGAACATATCAACAGGGTATCTATGGTTAGTTGTATGACGTCTTCATGTTCTGTGCACCATAGAGTTGTTTGCTGGAACTAATTACCTCCACACGTTGACTAGATTAGTGTGTTGTGTGTCGCTCTCTTTGACTAACTAGCTCGTTCCTTCTCTGTTGTTGTGATGATCAAATGGAACACAATGCCCACATCTGGAACACATCAGAACCCTGTAATGGAACCTTAATAGAGGTTTAATGTGGCATGTTTGTAAGGCCTGAGACTTGGCTTTAGGGGTCTGCATTGCAAAAGCTGAAGGATCCTGGGAAATGTTGAGGATGCTGGTTAAGCTCAAGGATCCTGGGAAATGTTGAGGATGCTGGTTAAGCTGAAGGATACTGGGAAAGCACACCTATGGATAGCCTCTGTGGTGCTGTGGTCCAGGATAACAAGGTTTTCTCCACTCAACCCATTATATCATTGTGTTATTAGTCCTGTTTGGATGTAGTGGGTCTGGTGCAGGCTCAGTTAACAAGCAGAGACCAGCCGACTGTCAAACATCTCTGACAACATCAAACGAAACTGGAACAGCAGAACAAAGCTTTTTTCCGCCGACCACATCTATTACTATTTAAATCTCAGAAGGGACCGGGAAGTCTTAGAGAGACGTTAGATTACTGTTGAACGCATGCTGTTTACACACTTTCTCATTTACCTGTTTTGCCTCCCCCTCCCCTGTCTCCTCCCCTGTCTCCTTACCTTCCTCTGTCTCCTCCTCCATGTCTGCCCCTTCCCTGCGATGGCTTTCAGAGAGCCTTTCTGACAACGCCTCAGCCTTCAGCAGCCGAGCCAAGCAGTTGCACAGGAGGATGTGGTGGAAAGATATGAAAGTGAGTCAACCTGCGTGCGTGCGTGTGTGTGTGTGTGTGTCAGTGTGTTTGTGTAACGCTTGACTCTGTCTTCCCTAGATGAAGGCTGTTATCGCTCTGGTCGTGGTTGTTCTGCTGCTCATCATCATCGGTGAGAGTGCCTAAACACACACACACACACATCAGATTGGTCAGGTTATGACCGCTTTGATACTGAGTTTAGCACCAACTACTCACTTAATACACCTCTTTTTGTCTCCACCTCTGTTTTTCTGTTACCCTGTCACTCTCTTAGTTCCATTGATCCTGCGGCACAAGTAGAGTCTTACCAGGTGGAGGAAGAATGTCATCTCTTCCTCCTCCGCTTCTTCCTCCCATTCTCCTGCGCACAGTCCTCCACAACAGCTAGGGGGCGCCACCCAGCCTCCGGGACCCCTGCTGTGCCAACGTGTGTGGCTCTGGGCAGACTCTTTCTTTTACAACAGATCTAGGACCTATGCTGACCCTGACTGTTTAGGTGGGAAAACCCCAACTGGCCTGAGATCAGTGACCCTCTCTCACCCTGGTCTGGGAGTCAGGGCGGGGGGGGGGGGGGGC
>JACXGK010010791.1:0-17453 GCA_016801125.1 Novumbra hubbsi
AGGTATATACATGGGCTACTGTCAGGTATATACATGGGCTACTGTCAGGTATATACATGGGCTACTGTCAGGTATATACATGGGCTACTGTCAGGTATATACATGGGCTACTGTCAGGTATATACATGGGCTACTGTCAGGTATATACATGGGCTACTGTCAGGTATATACATGGGCTACTGTCAGGTATAACATGGGCTACTGTCAGGTTGGGACAGAAGGTGTGTCATGGGGCCTCGTTGGCAAAACTAAGCTTCAGGACTTGGTGATCTGGTGTCTTTTCAGCGTCACTTCTGTTAAGCTGCTTTTAAGTAGACAGAAGTTTTATCCTGAGAGTCAAACAAGGTGAGAGGTGCCCTGTTGAAAATTACGTAAATACTAGTTGATAAAGAATATGAGGGGATTTGGGCCATAGTCTGTCCCTGTTAATTTCCTCTAAACTCTTTTAGCACAATGTAGTCTCTGTGCCATGCAAATGAACTAGTCAGTTGAATTTGAATGCTGTGAATAGGATGTGTTGATCTTTAACAAAGTTGTTAAGGAGAGGATGTCTACTGTCTAGTGTGAAAACACATCAGTATTTTTCAATTTCCCTGATATAGTTAAGCCTTGTCTGTGGCTAAAAAACACATCCAACGGACAATATAAATAGCTTGTAGTGTTTTTGCTAATTCTTTTTCCATCCTAAACTTAGGGCATGAACTTCATTGCTGGATACCTCATCATCATCACTAAAGACGAAGAGAAATCATTCTGGCTGATGGACGCTTTACTGGGCAGGATACTACCAGGTGTGTGTGTGTGTGTGTGTGTGCGTGTGCGCGCGCTCTCACACTCTATTCCTGGCTCCTGTTCCCACTCTGGGTCTATGAATAACACCTCTGAAGTCACATGGTCTTGATCTACCCCAAGCTCATTAAGTCCTGTGTGTATGTGTTCTCTGCATCTCGCCACACACACACCAGAGAGTAAGTGTGTAATAATACCTCACTTCCTGTCAAGCCCTCCCCACTTTCTGTCCAACCACTAACCTAACCACCTCACTCCCTGTCTAGTCTCCTCACTTCCTGTCCAGGCCACCTCTGTTTGTTTAGACCACATATGTGTTCAGGGATTCTATCTTTCAGAGATGGTTATCTGTTAGCAATGGAATGAACACATCCCAGGTTGGTCAGCGATGTTATTAATCTTGGGTTTCTTTAGTTAGTACGTCCCTGACTGTCAATCCACCTCTCCCCGCTAGACTACTACACCCCGGCCATGCTGGGTCTGAAGACGGACCAGGAGGTGCTTGGCGAGCTGGTGAGGACCAAAGCCCCGACCGTGTGGCAGGCCATGGGCCAACACAACGTCATGTGGACCCTGGTTGTCTCCAGATGGTTTATCTGCCTTTACATTGATGTCCTGCCTGTAGAGGTCAGCACGACACACACACACACTGCAGAGAGGGGTGGGGGAAGAATGGAAAAGTTAGGAGGAGATTCCTCAGGGTTAAATTATATGACAGATTGTCCTTTGAGGAACGCCCTCTGACACGTCACGACCTCACGTCACGACCTCACGTCACGACCTCACGTCACAACATCACGTCACGACTTCACAACCTCACGTCATGACCTCACGTCACGACCTCACGTCACAACATCACATCACTTCACGATATTTGCATTTGACATTTGCATATTGCTTTCAAGCATATTTTACAAAATCCGTCCCCATTTGTGCAACTTCCCTCGTTTCCCACCCAGACAGTCCTGCGAATTTGGGATTGTCTGTTCTACGAGGGGTCTAAGATCCTCTTCCGTGTGGCCCTGACGTTGATCCAGAGCCAGCAGGCTCAGGTACAGCGGGCCGGATCTCTACCAGACGTCTGCGACAGCTTCAAACTCATGACCAGGGGGCCTCATGTGGAGGACTGTCACACGTTTATGCAGGTCAGAATCAAGTAGTAAAACACTGTGTGAATTAAGCACTGTGCTTGTAGCCAGTAGTAAAACACTGTGTGTACAAAGTGTTCTTCCCTATGTAATCCCATAATCCTTTGTGTCTCCACTTTCCCAGAAAATCTTCACGGAACCCGGAAGCCTCTCCATGGCAACCATTACTAAGCTCCGTGAGACATGTCGCGCCCGCATCGTCGCTGAGGAGTCCTGACCAGGCGGCCGTCCGCCAGACCTGTCAATCAAACACACTACACATTCCAGGCTGCGTTCCAATACTCCTTAATGGCGTCCTCTGCTCTTGTGGTGGTGTGGAAGAAGACACAAGGAAACGAGAGGAAGAGGCGTTTCAGGCTTTTGGGACTGTGCCCCAGACTGTCTTTGCACTCTTTAGTCTGACTACCATGTAGCTAGACTAGATTGTATGCTGGTTCTCTATTGCGCATGATTTCTATGTAGGTATGCAGACTGATTTGTAGCCTGACTGCTATACTAGTGTCAGTATTAATATACTGACAGTCACGGAGAAGGTAGATGCTGCATTTAGTGTGTGTGTGTGAGTGTGAGTGTGAGAACAAAATCTTGAGTAACCCAAAAAAATGTCTAGATTTAGGTACGTATGTATATGCTGTACATGACCGGGTGAGTCTATTGGTGGGGGAAAAAATGACTACATGAAGATTCTTCATTTGATACGCTTTTTAGTCCAGGATTGGAGTTAATCAGAGTAGTGGTGGAATTGATGGAGGATCCCTTATTCTTACTGTTGCAGACATAATTGATGGAGGATCCCTTATTCTTACTGTTGCAGACAGAATTGATGGAGGATCCCTTATTCTTACTGTTGCAGACAGAATTTCTTACTGAAAGAACATATTTTTTTAAGACTTAGCCACACTTCTCATGACAGAGTCGATTACATTACATTGGCATTTGGGAGTAGATGTGAGGCGTTGGTACGACATTGTACATGAATAACAATAGTGTTTTAGAGTTTGGCATTTTATTGAAATCCTCCTGATTACCTCCAGCTGCACAAAACATAAAACGTGAGGTAATACAGAACATTTATCAACCGGTACATTTCAGACACAGAACCACATGTCCTAAAGCAGTGGCATTTAAACCGCCCTGGGTGCCTCTTTATATTAACCCAGTAATCAGGGACTTCTTTAAACCCAGTCACCAGGTGGATGACCCTGTAATGCCCTCCTAATGGGCCACTGTATGTTAAGATACTAGCTTGATTTCTTTTTAAATCTGTTAAAGAAGCTACTTCGACTTTGTATTTTTGACATCACGACCATGATGATTTTTGATACTTCAAAACTTTACAAATCTCAGGTGCTGGGGTCTAGGGCGGTCAAGTAGTTAAAGATGCTGCATGGGTCGAAATCCAGCCCACAGTTCTTTCAGCAAGTACTACTGTCCGGTCTTCCTGGACTTTCCTGCCTAATAAAGCATCAAGAATGTATGAAAATACATTTCAAGGTAATGTCTGGGACTGGAGTTTTTACTAACACGCTGGCAGCTCAGAAAGCAGGACGCAGGAATTCAAATGTCTTTTATTGACTTCAGCAAGATGCATAATAGAAAATTATCAGAGCATTCTCTACAAAAATAAAACGACTCGCTGCAATCAATATTAACACACTGGAGGAGTCACAGAACACAACATCTGAACATCCCGCCTTTAGACGAGCAATTTCTGCCCAGGTCAAAACATCCCTCATTTAACACCCTGACGTCACTGCCCCCTGCGTCACGGTCCTTCCACGCCGTGCCCAACCGTTCCCCAACGAGGCCGTTTAAACGCTCTCGAAACAGGTGGAAACACGCTCCACCAGGGGGGAGTCAACTGGCTGACATCCACGAGTTTCCCTTTTCGCTGGAGTCGCCGGGACGTCACTGAAAAGACGCTGATCCAGAAGGAAAGGAGACGAGGGGCAAGGAAGCCTGCCACAGTGTGTGTTGGAACACACACATGGTGTGCTTGTAGGAATAAACCCCACCCCCCCATGCGGATTCGATACTATATAACCTATTGTTTTATTAACTTAATTTACAAAAACGTGTAGGTTTGCGCTACTTTGTACTAGTCAAGACGAGAGCCCTGCTCGGAACCGGACAACCGGGGGGGTGAGGGAAGTGGTTGGTTGTGGTCGTTCCCAGGCAGCTGATTGGCTAGTATGAAGCGAAGGATGAGCATTCTGAATAATCTTTCGACAGAAAGTTAAAAAACAAACGGAAACCTGCCCCTCACTAACACACACACACTCACTCACACACACACTTACCCACAAACTAACACACACACACTCGAGTGGGTTTGGTCTGTCCATTAGTCAGTCAATTGCAGCAGTGGGTAGTGGGTGTCTGGCTCCCCGCAGTGTCCAAAATAACATCCTAATCCCTATCTCACGGACTACATTTGACCAGTACCCTATGGAGGCGCCTGTTAAACAAAGCAGTGGACAATAGAGGAGATGGGATGGCATTAGGGACGCGGCCCGCTGTGTCCCGGGGACCTCAGATGCTCTGGTACCCGGCGTGACTCCTCTTCCTGCCGATGAGGTAGGCCACGAGGACGATGAGGACCAGACCGGCCAGGGCCGCTCCTACCACGATGGGGATCAACATGTTCTCCTGATCTAGCTGGCACTCCTCCGCTGGAGGGACGGAAGTAGGGATGAAGGGTGGAGGGGAGAAAGACGAAGATGGGACGCAGGGTAACAGCAGATATGCGTTTTACTATACTAGTGAGGACCCAATGTCTTACTATAGTAGCCATGGTAAAGCATGACTAGTGAGGACATTTTGTGTGTGTGTGTCCAGTACCTTGTCCGAACTTTCCTGCCGTGAGTCCAAAAGGCTGGATCTGCAACTGGAAGGTGTTCAGGCTGAAATTCTGGTTCACTGCCAGAGTCTGTTCTGAACTACACATGAAGCTCCGACCTAGAGGGCCTCTCAGGTAGTCCAGACTCATGTTACTGGCTCTGAAAGGAGCTGAAGGGAGAGAGGAGGACAGACAGGGAGGTGACAGGTCATCCGGTATTCTAGGACAGACAGGGAGGTGACAGGTCATATTACACAGATAACAGAGGGATCAGTCACCAACCTGCCATGTCAGGCCAAAAGGCAACCAGAGACAGCCCCATCAGATGATATTTGTTGGAGGTGGTGTTCTGTCGAGGGGAGAAATAACATCTGGGTCAGGGAGGAGAGACAGGAGGAGAAGAGGAGATAATGAGAAGACAAGACAGAGAAGTCAACAGTTAAGTGTTGCCTCACCAGAGTAAACTGAAAGCTTAGGTTGGTGGCTCCGCCCTGGGACAGCACCAAAGTTGCAATGTTGGGTTCACATGACCCTGAGCTCGACGTCTGATTGGGCAGCAGGTTTACTACTTCCTGGATGGTCTGTCGATGAAGAGAGGGAAAGGTTATCTAATGTTACAGTTTATTCCTCTGTGTGTGTGTTTTTTAGTTGGAATAAACATTTCCAAAGCTTTAGAATTAACGCCGGCATGTTCGAGATGTTCCACGCGGGATTGTGAAAACGTCTCGGGACATGTGGCCCTTCTTTACCTTGTTGAGCGAGGCAGCGTGGTGGGAGACGACGAGCTGCAATGCCATTCGAGCCAACATACAGACAGTCCCGTTGCCATTGGTGACAGAGTAGGTGCCCTGGGCGGGGGTTCCCGGAGGGGTGGGGACGGGGGTGGGAGGTGCTGTGGTGGTGGAAGGGGGTGGAGGAGGGGCCGTAGTGGTGCTCTGGTCAGCAAAACACACACTCTCTGGGAAGAACAGATCACACAAACACACTCAGTTCAAAACTGTCAGACGGGTAATTTAAGCAAAATGTAAACATGCTGAGTAAAGCATTTGATCCTCGACGGTCAGTGTTTGATGGTCTACGTCTAACAGGAGCCCTGAGTAGATCAGCTGGTAAAGCACAACCTTGTCAGGTGGGTTACCATGACGTTTCAGGTGGGTTACCATGAGGTTAATGTATCCCCACACACGTCCTTGTCAGGTGGGTTACCATGAGGTTAATGTATCCCCACACACGTCCTAGTCAGGTGGGTTACCATGAGGTTAATGTATCCCCACACACGTCCTTGTCAGGTGGGTTACCATGAGGTTAATGTATCCCCACACACGTCCTAGTCAGGTGGGTTACCATGAGGTTAATGTATCCCCACACACGTCCTTGTCAGGTGGGTTACCATGGGGTTAATGTATCCCCACACACGTCCTTGTCAGGTGGGTTACCATGAGGTTAATGTATCCCCACACCCATTCCCTCTGGGTAGGAGCTAATGGTCCTTATTGGACAGTTAGGTGCGGTGGTGGTGCTGGTGGGGTTGGGGGTACCGTTGGAGCTCAGCTCATCTCCGGTCATGTAGGCCTCCATCATCATGCCCGAAAAGGTGACACTGACTCCTCCCATGCTGACAGTTGACGCGCTTAAGCATCTGTAGGTGGTGTTGACCCTAGCAACAATTCCCACGGTGGTCGTCTCCACAGTTACCACATCTGTTAAACATCACATCGGAATGGAGGGGAAAAAAATACAGGTGATGAATTTTCATTGTTGTTTTTTTGCCCGTGTTTGGGTTAGGGGAAGCATCCCGGACAACGACAAACACTAGACGACATTTAAAGCGAACATGAGCATATTGTACATTCTTAACCCTGTTATACACGCATGCATCTCCCTGTGTGTGTGTGTGTGTGTGTGTTCTCACCGGTTCCGTTGGCTCCAGGGAACAGCGAAGCATCACTGAGGTTGTACTGCAGTTTGAGGCTCGCCACCCTGTAGAGGCTGTTATTGGACGAGAACGTGAGACCCAAGGAGTGGCCATCGCCGAACTCCGCCACAAGCTCCGGGGGCCGAGCTTCGCCCCCGCACGAACTGTTCCCCCCCACCTTTGCTGTGCCAGGGAGCTGCACCCTCGCTGGGGTCTGGGGAGACAGAGTATTATAACAGGGAAACACCACCCTTGACTCCCTCTCATGTCAACAAATAGACTGGGGGCTGAATCCTTTACAATCTTTTACGGAAACAGACATTTCAGGTCTTGGTCCTTTTTCGGTGTGAGTAAAAGGCAGATTACGGTACATTTATAGGTCAGTTGACCGCACCATCAGGACACTTCAGCAAGATGACAAATGGGGTGAAAAAGGAATGCGTGTCCATTTAAGTAAAAACAATGTCCTATTTTAGTTGTTGACACATTTTAAAGTCATTGTCCAGACTCTTGTTTGCTTCTAATCCCGGCGAGCAAGATGGCATGCATTTTCCTACATGCTCCTCATGTGACTGGGTGTGTTCGTGCCGGCAGAGAGAATTGTGGTAGATGTAGTTTACCGTGCCATTGGCTGTGTCGTAGGGGATGAAGAAGGAGGCAGAGAGTTCAGCTTTGATGCAGGTGAGGTTTCCATCTGTCACCACCAGCGTGACCTGAGCCTGGGATATTGCCAAGCAACCTGTAGGATGAACATCCGTATCAGCATAACCATTACCACAGCAACGATCACCATCATCAACATGATAATCACTCCCACATCTACCTTAATAATGTTGCTTCATATTAAAGGCCCTCGACTCCTGCCACATGCATTCATGTTTTTGTATTTTTAGTGGACACTGAAAACAACTCCAAGAGGTCGTACCTCAATCTTGCCTACTAGCATTGCACATTGACCTAAACCCATGTCGAGTCTAGGTTCTTGGTTACTTTCGGTACAACCCAAGCGACCACATAGCCAACAGATATACTCTGACACGTCATGGCTGTTCTAAGAATAACCAGCAGAGGGCAGTACAGAACAGCAGAGACTTAGGGGCTGTGACACCAACAGGCCTGATATTAGGTTTCCACTACTTTCCACAGCCACTAAAGTCAGTGTTGGGTATTGTGGAAATGCATGACCACATTCAGTTTTAGATCTTAAGGTTAGAGTTAGGCATCAATTTACCAGTCTGGTTAGGATTAGCATTATGTTTTAAATACAAACGTTGAGAAGATGCATAAACAAAATTCTGTTGAAAAGACACCTTTCATTTATTTTAATCAGTGGCTTTGGCCAATTAACGAAACATCTGCATAATCTAAAATCCTCTAATGTGTTTTATAACACCAATCACTAGCTGCATGTATTGCCACTTCCATAGCAGATCAGTTCCGGACCAGAGAGGCGTTCTAGAATGTTGCCCCTGATGATGTAAGCTAGTAGTGATGTCTATCAGCCCAGCCCCTCCCTTCTACCTACTTTGTACCATTACCAAATGCTTTATTCACAGCCTTCCGGTCTGCCTCACACAGCCAACACAGACTAATAATACCTGTGTTTGGCAAAGACATCCTGATGAGACACAACCCATTACAGCTTCAGAGGCTGCAAACTCATAAGAGTATGTTGCTTAGCACAGTAGACACGGGTAGCTTGAGGGGTTAAATATGTGTCTACAGGCATACTGGTCAAAAGTCAGGTTTGAGTATGTGCTGAAAGAGGCAACACTGAGGCAACACTAACAGTGTACGGGCCTCTGTCCTGTTCTCTTCTCTTCTCGAATTCATCCAAATTACCACTTGTGGACAAAATCACTAAAGGCTTAACTAATCTGAATCCCAAAAGGCACATGATATAATAGGGCACTTGTCAAAAGCAGTGCACAATATAGGGTATCAAATGACAATGCAGGTGATAGGGTGGCATCTGGGAGGCCCGCAGCCCCAGTGGCTCCCTATTGGTTATTAGAGGGCAACTATCAGGCCTGATGGAGAGAACAGAAAAACACCTAATCCTAACGCCCTTAATGCCTCATGTTACCCCCAATTCTAAACCTCATAACCCCAAGCCCAACAAAAGGCCCTTGCATCCCGTGATATCATAGCCTGATATACTTTTATAACACATGTATACATGTACAGAAACAAACACGATATGTTTTACAGATAGCAGTAGAGGGAAAGGCACGTGACACAGACACAACACTACAGCCACAGCATGTGACCACCACACCTTTTAAACTAAACTGGTTTGCTTTGCAATGAGGCACGGTGTTATCTAAAGGAAAAACATAACAAAGGCTTCAGTAAACTAGTGACCTGGTTCGTAATAGGTCCCGCGCAACACACCAAACAGACACTCCCAAAAACCGTAAAAAAGGCGGAACTAAACCAGCTCATGAAGTTGTCTGAGTGTATTCTGACATATTGTTGTTTGCGATCGTTCGGGTGTGTTGCTTATAAGATACTTTATGCAGCCACCCGCTGCATAAAGTCCAGTGTTTCCATTAAACAAAGCACCTCTATAGTCACGTGAAGCGTCCGCAGGACAATGGAGCGACTCAATGGTCGCTCGGGCGCTCACAGGGTTGCCAGAGAGACAGTCGCGCTGTTGATTTTGGACAAACAGACTCGCCGATTGTTCCAATTAAATTCACTTGACCTTCTACTATCAACCAACAACACGTCTCGGAAATTATCAACACCTTACGAAGTACAGGCTACAGCCAGTCAGGACTCAATTCGACACCAAACCGGACTAAATGTACCTATTCATCTTATTTTCCAAAGGTCACATGAATACGATGACTGGTCTTGGTTATTCTGTTGGTTAAACCTATATCAGAGTATGACAGGTTTGACTAAATTCTTTAGAATGTGCGTGGGACAGAGGATGCGATGCATGAAAACATCTAGCCTAAACATGACCGTGTCGGGATTGAATGCATCCCGCGCTTAGTCTCTAAACATACAAAATAATAGTCTTTCCTCGAATAGGCTCCCGATAAAGTTTGTAACATAGCTATAATTACACCCAAAAGATTAGCCTATATGGCGTCGTTATTATTTCCTGCGTGTAACGGTCCCCCATGTCACGAACACTTACCTAGAACAACAACACAGGCAAGCCCGAAAACACATGAACGATTTCTATTCATATCTTGAAGTTAAAAGTTCCTAATAAGAGCAGCGAATTTAGAATGTGGTGTTACGAAAACAAGAGTATTTGCTCCAGGACGGCGCGTAAATAACGTTCGCCCTCCGCCTTTTCCAAAGCAGCCGTGCGCCGAGGCGAAAAACTACGATCTGCCTTTCGTTTCCAGTATTATCCTCTCCGTTATTTGATTATTTTCATGATCGCGGTCCTTCCGAAATTCGGAGCAGGTTGCTGTGTCATATACGTTTCATGTCCTCTAAAAGGGGAAGGGATGACAAGTCATGTGAAATAAGCTTTAAAAAAAAAACACCCAGGATCGTCACGTGAGGAAGCCAGCAACACCTCCCCTCCCTTCCAGACACAAGCAAATAGGCCTATACCGTACGCTCCAGTTTTAACAAACCTAGGTCAAAGTTTAATGAACTAAAATATTTATACTAATTATTTCTACTTAATGTTAATTTAAGCCAACGTAAATCCACCATGTGCAGTAGAAATTATTTTGTTCATTAAACTTTAACCTAAGTTTGGTCAAACTTGAGGCTACAGTATAGGCCTATTTGTAAATGCCATAATAAAATACAAATACAGAATATTTTCTAGAAAACGCGAGGCCAGGCGTTTGTACCAAAATCTTTTCCGATTATTTACAATCTCACATAGAAAAAAACACCTGAAATACTCTACATCAGACGTGTATTTTATTAAGACATGTTTAGAAAATTCCAGAGTATGACGTCATACTCCTGAGGCGCTGGGAGATATTGTAATCCTCAGGCAGCATAGTACTTGCGTTTATATTGTTCACTGTTATTACAATATTTATTCAATACTTTTGGCATGTAGTACGGTTTCTTAGAGCAATTTACAGGAGCATTTAAAGATCACTACCTCAAGGAATAGATCATTCTCCTCGGGTGTTCCAGTCAGATGGTTTAACCACTGTACCCCGCTAACTTTTTTGGGTTTAACCACACATTTCCCACACAAACGATGCTTTTTAACACGTCTATTCATTTTTCGGAAGAAAAACATGTTACCGATCAGTTAATACGTGTCACGTTCATTAAACCGTGTTGACATTGGGAGTTTGTAAATCAAGCCATTGTCATAACTGAAAACCACCAGCCCATGTTTTGTAATCTCACAGGGAGCAGTGCTTCCACTGATCAGAGAAAAGATGAGCGGTGCAGCGCGTGGAGATGAAAGCAGTACAACGCAATCCGTCTCTATGGTGCTGCCATGTGAGGGCCCACGCGCAGGTCAGAGCGCGGGAAGTCAGCTGACGCACTTACGCTCTCTAGCAATTCACGAGGGGGTGACGGACCTCGGGAAGGGAGAGTGGAGTGCGGTAAATACCTCGACATAACAACGTTACCCTCTGGTCGCGTCGGAATACCACACCTTTCCGTTTGCATTACCCTGCATTTGACATAAGGCCCATGGTACACAACTGTATTAGTTCACTAAAAACTGAGTAATTCCGTAATGGACGCACTCGCTTGTACGTTACATACTATGGTAGCTCCTTGGGTATTATATTCAAATGACCATGCAATTTCACAAACGCAATATAATTAGTGTTATTAGAGACAATATTGCAATGATAATATCAATTGCATACGCATTTTTGCCAGACCTCTCATCAAGGCGGGTCTGTAGTTTGGATGATATGGAAACAAAATGTCAAACCGTTATTTTATATTAATATTGTCATAGAACACCTCAAATAACACTTACATATATTGAACATGATAATGCATTTGTGAAATTGCATGATCATTTGAATATAGTCACCTATGGGCTTCCATAACATACCTCTTAATCGACATAATTCATTTTTGTGGCAATTTCAATTCCTTCAGGGCAAAAGTGACTTAATGCAGCAAGCTTAAATTTAATGTCGGTGGGGTTGTAGCATCCCCCCCCCCAACACCTGATGGATTGGAAGTTAAGCAGAAGTACAATAAAGGCCAAGAAAAAGTTGTATCAGTTTCTTTTTTTAGTTCTTGTGACACACACATACTAAACTGTTAAACCTCTCCTATTGGCCTGGCTGTGCAATGTCATTTATATGTGCATAATCTTTAAGTAAAATCACTCTACAACCTCAACACCACATCTACAAACCAGTGGCCAAAACCCACCGACAGCATCTTTTAATTATGATTTTTAATATTAAAAATGCATAATTTACAAGTAGAAACACTTGACTTATCTCAAAGCCACATGCATCCCGTTCAAATGCCATTTAGGGGAACAAGAATCTCAAGTTTAAAAGTTAATTGCTTGTTTTACTGCATGGGTGAACTATTCAATAGCATCTGCTGTGTTGAGGGGGCAAAAAAAATAATATCGGAGCAATAGATAAGAAAGCCACATAACAAAACCAAGCGCTGTTCGTACCAGACATTATCCAAGTGGGAGGATTCCACAGAAACTCATCCGAAGAGAACAAGCTAGGGACGATCTGTGACCGCCTGTCTCACACAGTCCCCTTTTACAGCAGGGATAATTTGTTTGTCTAAGGAATTACTCCAATTCCAAAGATAAAATCAAATTAGCTGTAAACAAGCCATGCATTTCCTGCTGGGAGATGAACAGCACACTCAAATCAAGACACCCAGACAGAAAAACACACCCAGACACAGAAGGGAAATTAAATTGAATACCAAAACACACTTGATTGAGGGAAGGGTTACTTCTTACCAGCACATTTACTCACCCAAGTAAAAGTCCTCCCAATCCATTTGATCTTAGACTCACACCATCAGACCATGAATGAACCCTTAATTCATTCATTAAATATCAATTTATTCATGTTCCTTCTCTCTCGCTCGCTCTTACAAAGAATACAATCTGGTCTACAAAATTCAGCGCACGTAACTAGTTGGTCAAAATACAGGAGAAAGCTAGAGTAACACCGGGGTTTTGTCCTTTCAACCAGCGGTGCCCACCCCTGACCAATTCCCCCAACCGCCCCCGCCCCACAAAACCCCTGCCCATCACACGGCTCCCCAACAACCCTGTTCCGGGCCCCTCTGACATACCTAGTCAGTGTAACCCCAGGCCGTAAAACATAGTTGCCTCACCAAAAAAAAAAAAAAAGAAAACTCAACACAAGCTAAACTACATCTGAACTGATAGAGGTGGATGGTTTAACCCCCCCCCCCCCATATCCCAAAAAAAAAGGGTCAAAAAAAAAAAAAAAAAAAAATACATCTTTCAGAAAGTGCCAAGTTTTTCTTTTTACGTTAGCGTCGCTAGCAGATGGATGGTGCCGGCAAGCCTACGAGCCGCCAGCCAGACACCTCCAGCCCCACTCCGAGTCTCCCTGAGGAGGGCGCTAGCTGAGCTGAGGTGTGCAGGACTCGGTGGGGCTCTGGCCCCCCCAGGTGAGCCCTGGGCGCTGGGCGTCGGGTGAGGGGAGGGGCAGGGGCTGTGTCTGGGGCAGCGGGTTCTGACGGGCTGGACCCCCCCGGCTCCACTCAGGCCACATAGTGATATTGGTTGGGACTCTCCTTGTCCCGTTCCATGTAGTCCCGGTCGATCAGAGACTCAATCCGCTTCTTCAGGTCTCCCGGCTGGGTGAGGAGAGGGTGAACACAGCGTGAGGGAGTGTGTGTGTGTGTGTGTGTGTTCTACAGTTCTGGACGACAAAACAGTTCTGGACGACACAAAACAAGATGATAATTTGAAGCGGTCACATGTTCTACACATGTTAAAAGACAGGACAAAATAAAGTACTAGAGGTAGTAACGGTATCCAATCAGTTACTTGGCGTCATCCCCTGTGAAAGAGCCCTGGACTAAGACAACTAGAACCGATCAGACACGCACCTTCACAGGGAACTTGAGCTGGTTGTACAGTTCTGACACCAGCAGGTTGTGACTTAAGGTCTTCCTCATCTTCATGATCCGGACAACCGCCGCGTCAATCTGGTACTGCCGGTCCTGGAAGACGCGTTCAGTGGTGCTCACCTGCTCCTCCACCTGGGGGACGCCAGAGACGGGTTGAAGTCCCCACTCACGTGACAATGTTTCACTTCCTAACTGGAAATTAACCGTAACCCTGAGATGACCGAGTGTTTGTCGGTCAGACTTCCCCCAATGATAGTAAAGGGTGAAACTCCAAACTTACGCAATGAAACGGCATCGTCACAAACCTTCACAAAAACACCCATTATACAGCCACAGAGTTAAACACGTATAAAAAAAGCAGAAGATCAAGCGGTCCTTCGACCTAACAGACCTCCACATAACGTTGAGAGGGGGTGAGAATGATCCTACCGTCTCTTTCATCTGTATCTGGTTGATCTTGATGCGAAACAGTTTGTGTCTGAATTCATTGTTGAAGTTGAATCGGTCCCCGTCCTCCACATCCTTCCCTCGGGGACTCTTGTTGAGGACACGTGCCTTGCCACAGGCCAGAGACTGTAGGGTACGCCTCAACTCCCCCTCCTCTGAAAACACAGGGCCATAGACCACACTTACAACCCTTCCTGGTAGACTGGCATTTAATCTGGCCTATGGCGTCAGCAGAAAGGCCTGACGGAGGGACACACTACTTCCCTTTCGTCTGTCATTTTCATATTTTTTTTTTTAGTATTGTATGTCTGTCTGTCTGTCTTCTTGATAACGGTTTTATTGTCCTGTTGACAATCTTTATTATATTGTAAAATAAATTGAAGGCGTTGACAATATGTACATTATTAGGTCATGCCAACAAAGCTATGTGAATTGAATTGACAGAGACGACCAGACCTATTCCTGTAGCAGATTTGATCTCCTCCACACTAAACTCCTCCGCCTCGTTGAACATGAGCAGGACCAAGGTCTGGAACAGAGACACCTGAAGCTCCTTCTTGCCCTACAACACAGAACCAACCAATGGGAAGACACTACGAGATTCAGAGGAAGTCAAAATTAGGCTGTATCAAAAAAACTTAAATGTGGAAACCAGACCTTGGACTGACCGAGAGGCGTACAGACAGGTCTCCTATTCAGCCCCGTATATAGATTAATCAACTATTTACATGTATTATATGAGGGCATGCATTTTAGCCCACAGACAAAAGTTAGCATTCGATACTCTTGCAAAAAAAAAAAAAAAAAAGACCCCATAAGCCCACACAAAGACCCTGTGAGGACACTCACCTCTTTAAACTCCGTCCTCAGAACTGCGTGGCCCAGAGTCGGCTGCCACTGCAGTTTTCTGCCGCTGTGTTTCCCCAGATAGAAAAGCTTGAATACTTCCTGCAGTTTCACCATCTGTTTTGATCAGAGAGGAATGTCATACATCCTTGCAGCAATCGGTTACATCTATACCTTGTGCAATATAGAAACACACAGGGACAGACCCACACACACCAACAGACAGACAGGATGTCAGTACCTCTGGGGGCAGATGGACCTCCATAGGAGTGTATGAGGGCCAGTAGCCCATAGTCAGGATGTTGACTGTGAGTTCAATCTGACTGGGCTCACTCTGGTTCTGGGTGTACTGAAAGAGACGACACGCAACATCACATATGACAGCAGCGCCCGCCCTGACAACAGACCCTGTGAACTGGAGAGCCCGCCCTGACAACAGACCCTGTGAACTGGAGAGCCCGCCCCAGCAACAGACCCTGTGAACTGGAGAGCCCGCCCTGATAACAGACCCTGTGAACTGGAGAGCCCGCCCTGACAACAGACCCTGTGAACTGGAGAGCCCGCCCTGACAACAGACCCTGTGAACTGGAGAGCCCGCCCTGACAACAGACCCTGTGAACTGGAGAGCCCGCCCTGACAACAGACCCTGTGAACTGGAGAGCCCGCCCTGATAACAGACCCTGTGAACTGGAGAGCCCGCCCTGATAACAGACCCTGTGAACTGGAGTTCTAGGCCTGAAGAAACAATCTACCAGTTTCTGTGTTGTAATGCTGCATCTTTCCATGCTTTTCTCCAGATAGGTACAAATTAATTAATTAGCGACAATTTTGAATGTGTTGGCTTAGTGTAATAGTTAAAACAGTTCATTCAATAGACAACTTCTTAAGCTTTATGAATGAGTATTGGTAAAATATTTCCTATTCCCTGCTCCCTAAACCAAGTGAGTGAGGTGTTGGTGCCGGCTGACCTGTTTGAACTGGATCATGACATCTTTGGAGAGCTCCATGTCCTTAAACATGCCCTCCAGTTTACTGGTGAACGCAGCCCCACACTCTGCAGGGGACAGACAGTACAAACCACAGAAGAAACACTCACTTCCTGTGACAAAACCCTCGAAATAAACATGCTCATTCACCAGAGTCGTGACTATGCTGGTTTCAGTCACCTCGGTGACACACACACACAACGCCTGAGATGGTGACAAGGGAGTCTTGCAAAACACACTCCCTGCCGGAGGTACAGTCACCTAAAGGCAAAGCAAGACACACGGTTCTCTAACATCCTTGTACGGAGTCTAACTTGCCGTGTTTCAGTTTGGACAACATGGACTTCTCCGCGTCCACTGAGGCGCTCTTCCCTACCAGGAGGCGTTTGGCCAGATCCTTCTTATAGAACGCCTCGAAAACATCCTTCCCTGCAGAGACCAACGCACCCAACAGTTAACATCCAGAGTGGAAGATCACACACCTGGGTCAAAGCACACGCCGCAGCATCATACCACAGTCTAAATAACGTCAGTCAGATTCAAACACTGGCCCGATTCTGACCGTGGATGAAGCGAAAGATGATCATGATCTTGTCCAGGATCCTCTCCAGCTCCTCCTCCGTGGCCTCCTTGTTTCCCGCCCTGAGTTTAGAGTCCACGTACTTAGCTGAAACAAACACCGAGTTAGGATCAGGGTCAGGGTTAATGACAGGAAGGCACTGACAAACAATCAGTTTTTTTATCCTAAACCGCCCCCCCCCCCTTACCAATAAGTTCTGCAGGTTTGTTGGGTCTCTTGTTAATGAAGGCCTCAAAAGCCTCCTTCATGGCATTGATAAAGCTCTCGTTCCTGTTGAAGCAGCCCTGGGTAACGTTGTCCATCTTATCCTTGAAGTCCAGCAGATCTTGAACCATGTCTTTGTCTTTCTCTGGAGTGCCTACAATCTCCCCACCGAAACTCTGGACACACACACAATCAATAAGAGTGTGTGGGAGCGAAGGCTTGGAACTAACAGAACAGTGTTTATGCGTGTATATACATAACACATACGCCTTAATGCATTTAATGCAGGACACCAACCCATCTAAAATAAACAGAAGTACACCAATTCAACAGAAGCGCCCCACCGTTAGAGCAGAAAGCCTACAACAACATTACTGGCTGTAAAATATTTTTTTTTATTTGGCCCCACAGACTCCTAATTTATTGTTAACAACTTAGGGTCTTTGTGCATTTATTTCCTCCTATCTGGACTAATGCAACTCTTGACATGATTGGTCTTCTACTACTACTAGAAAAGTTGAGCAGTGTGTGTGTGTAACTTAATGTACTCCCTCCAACCGAGTGTGTGTGTGTGTGTGTGTGTAACTTAATGTACTCCCTCCAACCGAGTGTGTGTGTGTTTGTGTGTGTGTGTGTA
>JACXGK010010792.1:0-17236 GCA_016801125.1 Novumbra hubbsi
AGTCCGTGTTGAAAGTCCTCGAGAGCCAGCATGAATACCCATGCAGGCACACACTCAGTCACACGCCGTGCCCACATCATTATTTTTCTCGGGCATCTATTTCCTGTGATGGAGGGGTGCAAAATCCCCCCCACACACACATACACACATATATATGGGCATATCTTGGCTTCCAGCACCCTAGGTAAATATGAACAAGGGATTTGAAGACTGGTTTCACCACTGCTCATTCAGGTGGGTCATAGCAAAAGGGGCAAATACTTATACAGCAGGTTATTTTCTGTTTAGTGTTTTAAATACATTTCGGACAATTTACAGATGTTTTTTTTCTATTTGTTTTTTTTACTTTTTTTGTTGTTTCTTGAAAAGGAAAGAAAAAGGTTCAGAGCTCTTGATTTTTTACTGTTGTATTTCATTGCATTGTTCCAGCTAAAGTAGTGGGTGGTGTTTATTGCAAATGTAACATTTCCCACAAGGCGAGTTTGTGAGTGCTGTTGAGGTTTCTGCTCCACACAGGGTTATTTATAAACTGCCATTTGAAACTCAACGCTCTAGAAATCCTCCACAGAGGGGGAGAAAGAGGGACGTGTTCGTAGCCAGATTTGGATGTGGGATTGAGAGAGAGAAAAAGAGCAGACAAAAGAGAAATAGAGGAGACATACGTTTGCAATAGGCGCCTAAATGTTAGAGAAGGGCTTTCATTTGGTTATGAGACCTGGTAATCTCTTGGCTGGCTGTAACTCAGAGAGCTATGCCCGTTTGAAACGGCGCTTCATAGGGGGCTCGGGGGGAGAGCCAGGAACCCCTAAGAATACTGCCAGGATTTACTCATGCACCACTTGCCAATAGAAGCTCACTGGGGAGAGGATGATATCCATTGGATAACATGATATGTGTATTCTTTGTACCTGAGTGTGAATCAGCACCCGAATGCATGAGCAGTATTTCTTCATGCTATTAAAGTCTTTCTCCAGCTGCTTCCTTCCACTCTGATCTGTCCACTTCCTGGCATACTTGGTAAAGGCCTTCTTCTTGCTCTTGTACCTAAGAGACAATTATCAGATAGTTATGACAGTTATGACCGTTAAATCAGATAGTTATGACAGTTATATCAGATAGTTATGACAGTTATGACCGTTATATCAGATAGTTATGACAGTTATATCAGATAGTTATGAAAGTTATATCAGATAGTTATGACAGTTATATCAGATAGTTATGACAGTTATATCAGATAGTTATGACTGTTATATCAGATAGTTACGACCGTTATATCAGATAGTTATGACCGTTATATCAGATAGTTACGACAGTTATCAGATAGTTAAGACAGTTATCAGATAGTTAAGACAGTTATCAGATAGTTGAGACAGTTAACTATCAGATAGCTTCAAGAGTCTGTTCTCTGGCATCAGTGGTTTCTCTCCTCGGTTCAGTTCAGAAATTAAAACTTAATAAATCATCATGCACAGAGGCCACTGACCAATTTAGAGTGAGTCTAGACTATCTTGCAAACGCTGTGGAAAGAAAATAGGGGATGGATGATGAAAATCTTCACTTTTGACAAATTAAGTAGTCCTCTACAATACCTTAAACAATGGGTTACTGTCAGGCTATTGGAAAACCCCTAGTCAGATGAAGAGAGAGGGACTTACCTAGCCACTGAGGAAAACATGTGCCTAGCCACTGAGGAAACATGTACCTAGCCACTGAGGAAACATGTACCTAGCCACTGACGAAACATGTACCTGGCCAGCTTGTCTGGAAAGAGCTTTTTTTAAGTACAGATTGAATTCTTAATTAAACACCCATGGTAAGCAAAGCATAAAATTTCAAATGTTATTTAATTACATTTTGATTGGATGCACAAACACTATTGTAATTTCTTGCTAAAATTTAAATGAGTAATTTTACTCATTGGGACAACAAACACCAAACAACAAACACATACAATACACATCGATTGCCACACACCAGTTTTTGTAGAATCTGCGCTTGCATTCATCACTGAGATGCTCAGCGAAGATGGTCTTAAAGGATCTCAGGCCGCGGACAGTGTCAACGTATCCCACAATCCCCACCACCATTATGGGAGGGGTCTCAATGATAGTGACGGCCTCCACCGCCTCACGTTTGGCCTGCTCTGTTGGAGGGAGAGAGAGAAGCAGAGAGGGTCAGTCGCCAGAAGAACAATAAGCCAACTGACAGATATCTGGGGTTAAAACCTAGGATCTGCTCTGTGGTCACTGCTATGTGTGTTATCTCTGGCATCAGTGGTTTGATTCCTTCATTAGTATTCAGAAATTAAAACATCATACATCATATGCACAGAGGTTACTGTTTGACAGCAAGACTCTACAAACCGATCTGGAACAAGGCTAATATATTGTGACTCATACTGAATAGGGGATTTGCACGAATCACTACATTTTACATACTATACAGCATCTCTATAATGCTACCATCCAACAATGACAAGCCGAAAGGCTGTACGTACTCAGGCCAGTACGGTGCACCTCTCGTAGGATGTGGGTCATGCCCGCTTTGTAGCCCATGAAGGCAGTCAGGTGAACGGGCTGGCTGGGGTCATCTTTGGGCCAGCTGCGGGGCTTCCCCCTGTGCTTTTTGCTGCGCTTGTGGGGCAGAAAGCCCATGTGCCCATGGCGTGGGGCGTGGAATTTACGGTGAGACTGACGGAGAGAAACAGATACTCAAGTCAACAAACATCTGATACCAGTCCCCATAGTCCAGGTCATTACCGCTGTAGTCCCCATAGTCCAGGTCATTACAGCTGTAGTCCCCATAGTCGAGGTCATTACCGCTGTAGTCCCCATAGTCCAGGTCATTACCGCTGTAGTCCCCATATTTCAGGTCTTTACCGCTGTAGTCCCCACAGTCCACATCATTACAGCTGTAGTCCCCATAGTCCAGGTCATTACCGCTGTAGTCCCCATATTTCAGGTCATTACCGCTGTAGTCCCCACAGTCTTCATCATTACAGCTGTAGTCCCCATAGTCCAGGTCATTAACGCTGTAGTCCCCACAGTCCACATCATTACAGCGTGGTCCCCACAGTCCACATCATTACAGCTGTAGTCCCCATAGTCCAGGTCATTAACGCTGTAGTCCCCATATTTCAGGTCATTACCGCTGTAGTCCCCACAGTCCAGGTCATTACCGCTGTAGTCCCCATAGTCCAGGTCATTACCGCTGTAGTCCCCATAGTCCAGGTCATTACCGCTGTAGTCCCTATAGTTCAGGTCATTACCGCTGTAGTCCCCACAGTCAAGGTCATTACCGCTGTAGCGCCCATAGTTCAGGTTGTTACAGCTGTTGTCCCCACAGTCAAGGTCATTACTGCTGTAGTCCCCACAAGCCAGGTCATTACTGCTGTTGTCCCCACAGTCCCGGTCATTACAGCTGTTGTCCCCATAGTTCAGGTCATTATCGCTGTAGTCCCCACAATCCAGGATAATACTGCTGTACGCCATACTTTACAGTTTAAAAGTCTGTTTTTAAAGTTTATATTTCTGTGTCAAGTTATTTAGTATAATTAGAATTCATAACATCTTTCTTGCATGTATCCAATCTAATTTGTAATTGATATCCCAAAGGGAGCAGTTAATACAAGTACAGTATAAACTAACAGCTTGTGTTATAAACTACACAAAATAAGCAGTTCCTCCAATGGGATGGGGCAAGCATCCGAATAATCTCAAAATCCCACTTTCATACCACACCTTTCAAATCACATTCATACCATCAGTCATCTGCACATGTCACGTGTTTCTGACAGAGACACTTGTCTGGTCTAGCTCGGTGCCAAGAACATGCATTTGTCAGGAAGAGGCCCTGAGCATTCAGAGAATGAATGGCTATTATTGTGTACTCTGTAGGACTGACAGCTTAAGTAACGGTCGCTGAAGACATTTGTCAGTGTGCTAAACAGCCTTTACACCGGGGACTGTGTAACGTAGGCATTTAATTAATACAGGTAAGGAGACCAAAGACTTGCCTTTCAGAAATGAGTTATGATTAATTAAGGTACATAGGTTTTACAAACACAAAGTAACTGTGAGTAAATTGACAGGCATTAGTATACCTCCATTATATCCCTGAAACCTGTATTACTAACTAACTAAAATGGAAAAATAACAAATATTTCACTGCACTTCAGAAATATTTAAAACAATTCAGAGGAAAATGCAATACATGTGACAAATCCAACATTATAAAAAAATCTAATTAGTAACATTGCACTAATAAATATTTAACCAGTATGTAAAATAAATGAATGAAAATTCCCTAATATAATGGGGACAAATTAGTCCAAAGAGTGATGGTAATACAATGTCTGATGTCTGAGACCACATGTAGAAAGCAAGACTCCATTGCTCTCTTCCACAGGGCATGTTGCGAAAGCAACCTGGCAATGCAAATTCTATAAAAAGCTCTCTAAAATCCTAACAAAGTACACCAGATAAATGTAAAATCATACATGAATAAAGACACATGAAGACGATAACAGACCAAAGTAAGTATAGCCTAATATGACCTTTAGGTTAGAAATATAGAAGACAGCAGGAGCACTGACCATGTGTGTGTGCACCGTCCAGGCGAAGGACAGAAAGAGAATGGAACAAGTGCTGATGTCGGGGTCATACTCGAGATGCAGAGCTCTAATTTGGTGGCTGGCCCAGTTAAGGAGCCGTATTCATTTTCAAACCAGTTCAGGCTCGGGGGGGGGGGGGGGGGGGGGGTCATTGCTCACAGTGGGCCAGACAACTGGCTGCAGACATCTGTCAGAATATGGGAAGAGCAAGAGAGGTCTACTGTTACAGCGCCCGTTCACAACAGGTTTTACACACGGGGCCTTGGACGTAGTCAATCAAGGGTTCTACTTATCAAGATGGAAGGCATATTAGGGTTCAAGCGTTTCAATGGTTCAGGTTTGGTTCAGAACATAAGCATGACATTTGCTTCTCCGGTGCAAATTATATTATTTTTAAAATAAATCATATAATAGCCAACTTTAGGAGGAGTAGACACTGTTCATAATGACACTGCTCATATGTCAAGGTTAAGGCACCCAAAGAGATTCCCTACCTGCAGACTCTCAGTGTTCCGGCTGGTGAAACACTAATAAGACTCTCCAGTAGGAAATTGATTAACAAGCTTCAAAATAGATTTGTGAAATATTTTGATTATGTTAGAGCTCAAATTAAGTAATTATTTTGGTCAGATGGTTTTTGGTCATGTAGTGCCACCTTAAGGGAATTCAATAAATTACACTGCACCTTTTTCACAAACTACATTCTATGTTTGTGATTGCAAGGGACCATATGAAACACAAAAATATTTTTTCCCGTAATATTTATTATAACAATGTTTATTATGTTTATATGCAGAATTTTTGTTTACTCCGATATTCTTAACATTATTATCATAAGAGCAGTATTTGCCTGGAGTTCAAAGCAAATTGAGTTGCTGCACCTTTGCACTTAATGTAGGCATTCCTAACCTGAGAAAAGCTGAAAAACGTTTGTCTACTTCATGCTTGGCTCTGCGCAATTCCTTCCTAGTTTCTGCTCACTCTGCTTCACTAGCCTCTCTTTGGAAACAACAGTGTAGAATATAGTCAATTCTGGGTTTACATCTTAGGTGCCCTTGAGGGCTTCCCGTTAAGATGTATCATTAGTACCCGTTCTGTCATGGGACAGCAACCTTGAGGCCTTCTCCATGTTAAAATAGTCAACTTCAGTACAATTCATTGGCTGATCCCTCCTGATGACCAGAGTTTAAACGAGTCTCTATTGGTATCAAGAGAACTAACGTGTGCCAAGAAAATATTACTCACATAATACAACTCAGTTCAGCCCGTAACTTTTACCCTAGGCACGACAGATCCGGGGTTTCATGTCAAACTCTGACCCTACCATCCGCATGTCACAGCAGATATCGAGATTTGTCAGAACAGGGAACGTTTTTCCAATCTTCAATAGCCCAGTCTTGGTGATCACAGGCCACTGTGGCATAATCTTGCGATTCAGAACTGACTGGAGTGGAACCTCTCGTGGTCCTCTACTGCTGTAGCCCATCCTCTGAAAGGTTTGAGACAGATGTGCTGCACGCCAGAGTCAGTTGAGACCACCACACCTGTCACCAATAATCACACCAAGCTCTTTGTCGTTTACGTCTCTCGTTTGACCATTCTGACATTCCATCAATATATTGAGGTATGTTTTACCTGATTTTAATATACACCAATGGTCACGTTTTTGGGAGCAATTTATTTTCTTTAACACTGTGGTGTACCTAATGAAATGGCCAGTGAATGAACGTTACAACACAGATATGAAAAGGAATAGGTCCTCTACCCTTCTCTATGAACTGACCTCTATCGCCATGTTTATTTCTTCAACGCATGCGCAGCCTCGAAAGGAGCATAGACGAGGTCGAATGGTAGGGATTTCCTATTTTTCTAACTAAACAAAGCAAAATGCCACCGGACTCGGATAAAAATGCGTACCCGGAGCCTCCCCGTCAGACTCCCGTGGTGGACAAGCAGACTGCCCTTCCTAACCCCGCCCTGATTTTGACTAAACTGTTTTATTATTCCGTGGATCTCCCTGTCACCACTTTCAAAGGTGAGTTAGCTAGTTAGCTAGCTGTGTAATATTAAGCCAATGTTGGTTAGCTAGCATTCTGAGGGCATTCACGTGGCCAGACTACTTTGTAATATACCAATGGGCTACAAAACATACTTCTAATCGGAATGTAGGCTTTCGTGTGTCAGATACATGTTCACAGACTGCAGGCATTGATTCCGCTACTGCAGCGCTACAAAACCTAGTTAAAGTTATCTGAGGCCGGGGTCGTACTACACAAGAAGACGCTCACTGGGGCATCGTATATAACCCGTTTCATTTTGGGTTTGTGGGTCGGCAGAGCGCATGAGCCCTGGACACTATATTGTCTAGTATTGGCCTTTATAGATTTTATAACTTTAATCATATTGTTATTCTGCATGACCGTCGGAATAGCGTGCCAACTTATTGGACACCTCAGTACAACCAGTCAGTCTTCACCACAAGCACAATGCAACAAGGACATTTCCCCACCCCTATTTAAACATTGTTTATAAAAAGGCAAACCTAACACAGCATGCAGTTCATTTCCAAGGGAGGGAGGAGGCGCGTTGGTTTTCTGAACAAACTGGGTTGGACTCTAGAGAGCTTCACTGCTTTATTTCTATTTTCTATTTTCTAAGTCTATTTTTCTGTCTGTACAATACATGCTATGCTTTTTTCAGTCATCTCATAACTAGCTGACATATTAAATGGATAGGTGAAAGCAAGTGCTTCAATGAGCTTTTACCAAACCTACTTTCTGAGGTCTGTGAGCACCAAGTTTCATGTACCCTTCTTCTACATAGCTAAAATACAGGCAGATGTTGACATCCTTCACTTGTTTTTCAACAGAACTTGTGGAGGGTATCCAATCTGGAAACAAGTACAAGTACTACCACCAGAAGTTCCGTCGTGTTCCTGACCTGACCGAGTGCACAGAGGGAGACTACCTATGCTACTATGAGGCTGAGATGCAGTGGAGGCGAGATTTGTATGTACTTGTATGCTTTTCATGCTGCTGTCCTCAATAGCCAACAATGCTTTTGGTTCCTCCGAGTTACTGTTAGACACCATGGACTCTACGCCAACTCCCAATGCGAAGCAATTCAGTGTAGTGTCTTCAGAGCCAGTCAGCTGATGAATGTTGGCCAGAAGGACAGGCTGTTGTCTGGGTTCAAGACATGGTTGACAATCACTCCTTTATCTGGTTTCTAAGTACATTATTGCATTAATGAATTGTAGATATTAAGATGAATTACCTTACGTCACTCATAGAAACACAGTTCTTATTTTAAAGATTGGTTGATTCTTTTCAAACAGTTTATGAATGTTTTATTAAGGGACTGTAAATATGATGTGTAATATCTGTGTGGTTCTCAGGGCAGAGGTTTAACAGGCGCACATTTGTTTCCCCCCTTTCAGTAAGGTGGACCAGGAGATTGTGAAGGTGGTCCAGGAGCGTCTGAGGGCCTGCCAGCACAGGGAGGGCACCAGCTTCCCGCAGAACTGCGCCAAGGAGATCCAGCAGTTTTCTGATGTGGCCAAGGCCTACCAGTTACGCTGTATGTACCGCCCTCCAGTCATGCCTCAACTACCATCAGTGGTATCAATGAGAGACCGTTTTACTGCTGTACCGCCCTCTAGTCATGCCTCAACTACCATCAGTGGTATCGATGAGAGACCGTTTTACTGCTGTACCGCCCTCCAGTCATGCCTCAACTACCATCAGTGGTATCGATGAGAGACCGTTTTACTGCTGTACCGCCCTCCAGTCATGCCTCAACTACCATCAGTGGTATCAATGAGAGGAACTGTTTTCATGACACATCTCTAGCAACCTGGGGGCCTCCAACTTTCTTACTTGATATTGAAGGGATGCCAGTTTTGGGGGTTTTGTTATTTTAACAGTGAACTGTACTTTACCATAGTAGACATCATAACAAAGGCTTGTGCTTGTCTGACTTACTGTTATCCTTAGATGTTATCCTGTATCCAGCAACACAATGTTATATTAATCCCTAATCTTTGGATTTCATGACTGGTAATATAGAAATATGGATGTATGAAAATCTAAAGTACTTTTATTTCAGCTTTTTTAACATAGGACAAAGACTGTTGTTTATATTTTTGTTCACTGTAAAAAGCCACACTAAATACATTGCAAGACATTTTAGGGGATACAAATCATCAAGCATGTTTACATAATCTATAGCTGCAGCCCTAGATTTACCAAACAGTCCTACCAGTGCTTGTTTACGTTATGCCTAATTTTCTGAGATGAAGACTTGAAGAGTCATGACGCTACATCATTTCTTTATAATCTTCCAGTCATCGATAGATGGTGTGAACCAAATATTTCAGGCCCAACTCGTCATGTTGAACTCAAAGTCTGTAAGTGTGCTGTTAGATTGTCAAACTGGTTGGATCCTAAACCTTCCCCTTGTTCCTGATTCTGTTGTAGATGGAGACCTGGGAGCTTATGCCAGCTCAAGAAAATGTCTGATGAAGCAGAAGGAGAGGATGGCAGCCAATGCGAAGGCCTAAACCACAGCGTCATGCCTGAAGTCTGTTCGTAGTCTATACCATGTATTAAATGTCAGTTTATTTGAAAAGACGCATTGTCATTTATTTAGCCATGGTAGTACAAGCTCATTCCTTCAACTCCAGCTGTCTCCAGAACTCATGCTGTATTTAACCATAATATTGTATATTTATAAATTCAGGCAAATCTGCAAGTACTCAGTACTGTAATCCAGAGGCCTCCTAATCTCTAGACAGGTTAACCTGCCACCTATGGAACGGACTGTTACAGTACCTTGATAAAACTTCGGGAATGTGACATTGCAGTCTTGTCTCAATTTGAAAAATGGTTCTATTAACGTTGTCAAGCTTAATCTGGGTTCACACTGAATACTGCCCACTGTGTAACATTTAATATACTTCCATTTCCCCTTACCTTCTCTAATACCAAAAGTTAATGTTTACCCTTCAAAACCTTCCTACCCTGAACGGACCAGTTTAATTTCTCACATTGCCATCCAGTATCAAGCTCTGCTACACCAGGAACAGTCAATTCACATGAACAAATTAGCCATCAAGAACAGTCAAGAGTGCTTTAGTCTGATGTCACTTAATCTTGTGCAGTTCAATAACCCTAAAAATGACTGTCCTGACAACTGAAAGTACATCAGTATCAATCTGCATAATCAGCACTCACTAGACCTTTAGTACCCAGCTAGCCATCCCGACAGTGGCACAAAACATTTAAGCAGTTCCAATAGTTACCTGCACCGATAGGTGTCAGAGCATTCTTTAGAATAAATTACATTTGGCAGTCATTTACTGTTCATAATGACTAACATTTAACTAGAGCCTTAAAGAAGAGATTCCAGTCCTGAACCCATTTGTCAAGTCCTCGTAGTTTTACTGTACAGCACTAGTTTAAACACTGGACCATCACTGACAAATAGGACTTAGTTTAAACAGCCTAATCTGGTTAACATGGTCAAATCATTTTTGCATGCCTTGTCCCACTTAATGTTCAGACTACAGAACCAGACTTCCTACACATTACTGTTCATTGAAACCCATCTTCCATTAAATTTGATTCAATCTCATGTAGCATAGTCAATGCATTTACAAGCGTTGGCCCAAGATTACTTCTTAACAGATGTAGTCCCCTTAACATTGCCGATGCAGTAATATTGACTTCAGATGATGTCATTCTGATTAATCTTCCAATAACCACACAAGTCAATGAACGGTTTCACAACCCTTTAATGAACAGTGTCGTCAGTATTTAGGAGGTTGCCTGGACAGCTGCTGCGGTCCTCTGGACAGACACCCGGGTGTGTGTCTTTGCCAGATGATCAGTGAACTCCTGCAGGACAGAATGAACATCAGTATCAGCGTGTCATTAACTACCGTTTCGATTATATGCACACCGGTTTATAGTAACAAAATAAACCAGCGCACAGATCTAGAACCTTCTGTTTGTACAATGTTCTTGGAGTTGATCATAAAGAAAGGATTCAGTAGGCACCCATCAAAGACAACCTCAAGAAATGCTGTATGCCTCCTTCAGTAACCCGTTCATTTTAGAGACAATGAACAGGCAATACAAAGGCAAGACGTTGAGTATAAACATTCTTACAAAGCAACTAGAGTGAAATGAAATGCATCTGAACCCAGTAATTAACATTGACATAAAGGCTTTATCTGACCTGGTAGGGAGACTTTGTGAAGACAGTCTCCTTCCACAAGTCAGGGGTCAGGTAGCTGTAGGTCTTGGAGATGGCATCAAAAGTAGCCTTGGCTGTTAGGGGAAACAATGGTTACAGCCAGAACAATAACAAAACGGGGCTTCTAAAATTCCATGGATCGGTTCCATACAAAAAGGAGAACACAGGGAAGTCTTCACGTAGTGCATTACCACATCTCCCCTCCTGATCTACACCACTGAACAGGGCAGCCAAGCAGAGCTAGCATCACTCGCACCATTCAGAATGTCAGAAACCCCAACACGTGACGGCCTTACCAAAGTTGCCCAGAGTGGCTGTGCACCCCCTGGCTGACGTGTAGCAATCATCGATCCCGGCCATCATGAGCAGCTTCTTGGGGACCGGGGCGGAGACGATGCCAGTACCCCGGGGCGCTGGGATGAGCCGCACCAGGACCGAGCCGCAGCGACCGGTCACCTTGCAGGGCACGGTGTGGGGCTTGCCGATCTTGTTCCCCCAGTACCCTCTCCTCACGGGGACGATGGACAGCTTGGCCAGGATGATGGCCCCGCGGATGGCAGTGGCCACCTCCTTGGAGCACTTCACCCCCAGGCCAACGTGGCCATTGTAGTCACCGATGGCAACAAAGGCCTTGAACCGGGTGCGCTGACCAGCTCTGGTCTGCTTCTGGACGGGCATGATCTTCAGCACCTCGTCTTTCAGCGCAGACCCCAGGAAGAAGTCAATAATCTCAGACTCCTGAAGTGAGAAGACTTGAAGTGAGCAAAATAAAGCTAGGACCAAATTAAAAACAAACATATTTCTTATTTACATCTTCAACATAAAGCACATCAACAGCAAAGACCCTGTTCCAAGTGTCAGTATATCCAGTTACAATAATGCACCAGCAAATGAAATTGATAAACGGAGCTGTGGCATTTAGTCAGACCTATACCATATAGAATAAAACAATATTCACTATCAAAATGCTGTACGCCAAAGTGTTTAGCAATTAATGGTGATTCTGAAGTTACATGGTGCTTCAAGTTCAGTGTACAATTATGTAAACTTATTGCTTACCTTGATCGGCAGGGAGTAAAGATAAATCTCCTCTAGTGACTTGATCTTCATGTCCTTGACAAGGCGTCCCAGCTTGGTCACTGGCACCCACTGAAACAGAAATACACTGCATTTAGCACACAAACCACCAGTGTACAGAAATGTGCAGGATTTGAAACAACCACATTACAAAAGCCAAACTTAACCAGAGAATGAAGGCAAACACCAGTTAACAGAGCCAGTACTGGCCAAGCTGACAATGTTCTTTAAGAGACGCAGCATAGTAAACATAACATTAGTAGGTCTCCAGACCACTGCTTCCGGTGTATCTTCCTGTATAGATGTACTGACAAGGCCATGGGTTTTAATCAGGTCCACCAGTCATATTGCAAAGACATCCCTCCAATGAAACAAACTTGTAGGGTCACTAGAATTAAAACTTCTGCTGCACTTCATGTCCTTAATTCATACTAGAGCTCTGCTTTTTATTAAGTCAAGCAAGGTGCCACATACAGACGCTTATTACAAGCATGTATGATGACTACCAATTGTCAGTTCTGCACAAGTAAGCATTTTATATACTGTTACTTTCAAACCACAAATATTTCACACCTACACAAAAGACAACACCATGTACCCTCAGGTACTACCGCCTGAAACTAGCTGAAGTCTGCTCAGTGTGTCGAGTTAAACACGGAGCACATTGCAGGCGTACTGCATGCCATGTATCCGTTGGTGATCGGTGATTGCCTTAATTGAAACAATTCAAAACAGGGCTCCGGGATGTGTACTCACTTCCTTGTCCTCAGACTTCCCTCCCCTGGCACCGCGTCCACGACCACGGCCGCGGCCTCTGCCGCGTCCACGGCCGCGACCCCGGTCGCCACTACCAAAACCTCCACGGAAACCTCCACGTTCTCCACCGGCGTTGTCCGCCATTTGCTGTTGAAAAACACCACATGGTGAGATGTCTGAAGGAGGAAAATTAATTTTACAGCATAACGACATTTTACAACTTGAATTCCCAGTAATATTAGCCAACGAAACATCACGTTTAACCGACTATTTGCATAATCCACTCAAGAACAATAAACGTTCATCTAGACAAATCACTTGTTCCTTTTCTGAATATACATACTGCGTCAATTGTGCGCTAACTAGTTGCCTGAACTTCTCAATACAGTGTGAAATCTACTGTGAAATGTATAATATATAATTTCTGTACTCAAATAACATAATCAGTACAACGATGATGGAGATATTTGTGGATTCTATCGTTTGCTTGAGAAAGCATACACCCTGCTACTTACGTGCTCTGTATAACAGGAAGAAGGCCTCGATCTAGTTCCGTTTATATTTATAGAACAGTAAATCTCGCGATGTTTTCAACACAGATCCGTGTGATCCAACTTCCACACTCTATCAAAGATTTGGGAATGTATGTACGGACTTCTATTTTGTACATTTACGAGAATGAATTTTAACATTACCGGAAAATAATTGCTAGTCCAGTGTAGGAGGGATAGTACCGCACATTTCTAAAGCGCGTCTAAGGCCTACCCGTTAATGAAAACTGACAAACTGGAGAGAACGTTTGGAATTTTAATTTCTCAGGCACTCTGAAGTTTGTAGAAAAGTCTTTTTTAAATGAACTTAAAACATTAAGTTCATTAAGTGTCCCCCTCCCCCCCCCCTCCTGGAGCTACTTGGCAGCAGCGGATGCACCGATACATGACATTCTCAATTGAATTGAGGTCTGGGTAGCGCGAGGGCCAGCCAATCGCATCAATGTCTTTGACACCCAAAAAATACCTACATACTCGGGCCTGATGAGGCAGGGCATTGTCCAGCACCAGGAAAAACCCAGGTCCCTCTGTACCAGCATAAGGTCTGACGATGGGTCTGAGGATTTCATCCCAGTACCTAACAGCATGTGGAGGTCTGTGAGTGCCAGTTTTGTCATAAACATGCACACCTGTAGCCCGCTTGAGGTCATTTTGTAGGGCTCTGGCAGTGCTCCTCCTGTTCTTCTTCACACAAAGAACCAGATACCAGTTCTACTGCTGGGCTGATGCCCTTCTAAGGCCCTGTCCAGCTCTCCTCGTGTAACGGCTCGTCTCCTCCATGCTCTTGAGACAGTACTGGGAAGCACAGCAAACCTTGACAGCACGTATGGATGTGCCATCCTGGAGGAGCTTGACTACCGGTGTAACCTGAATGGGCTGCAGGTACCACCTCATGCTTCCAGTAGTGACGTGGATGGGGATTGTTTACTTAATTTACTATTTATAATAACGATATGGTTATATCTTTACACATACATTTTCAGATATTAAGTTGTATTATGAACATAGCGTTAAAGCAATTCAGATTTAATGTGTTATTTCAGGCAGAATGTTCAATTTCCACAGGATCTTTTATCAATAAAATCAACACAGTCCTTAACAGTTCCAGTGCAGAGAAAATTGGGTGTGTGTATGTCATCACCCCGTCAGTGCTCATGAGCTGCTGTTGCTACTACTAAAAGTCCCACTGCCACTGGTTTCACCCAAGTCTTCCTCTTCCAGGTCATCCATGACCTCCAGGCTCTCACAGATCAGGCCAATCTGCCTCTTCATGTGTGCCATGGTGCTCTGCATCCTCCTCATCTTCCTCTGGAGGGCTGCTGCAATGACCTGGTGGTTCCTCCGCCTGGCCTCATATTCCTGCCTCAGTTGCCTGTAGCAGTTGTGCTGCGCCTGGGTAAGGTGGGACAACACCGTGCCACAGCCCATGGGGCAAGGTTGGCGCCAGTGCTCACAGTGTCTGGCGTGGGCGTCCAGGTCCCTGCGGAGGAGCTGGGCACGGCAACCCTGGTAGGGGCAGGGGATGAGCTCAAAATGGCAGCTCACGATATGGCAGTACTGCTCTGATAGGGCAAAGGTATCCGGGCAACCACGGATCTCATTTTTACACTAAGGGAAAGAGAGTTTGCAGTTATTGATCTTTCAAAACCTACATTTGGTGAAATGTTATAAATCAAAAGAAGTTAAATGTGAATTGACGGCTTCATTAATACTTGTTAAACAATTAGCACGTGCTAATCTTTCATGGACTGAAACACACTCTGGCTTTGCAAGATTAGGCACGAACACACCCAATGAGGCAAGTAAGAAGATGTTTGCCACAAGAGATTAGGTTTACAGAAAATGTACATATATATTTACCTTTATCGTTAGGCGACCGATTGCCTTGCTTAGCTTGAACATCACAAATATAAGGCTCTGGTTAACAGGCTTTCTGCAGCAGGGGCAGGTCTGCTGTTTACACCTCAAGAAAAAAAGAATAATAATAAAAAATACAAATACATCCCAATAAAGTGAACCTGACACCTTTCAGTACAGGCTCCCATACATAGATCAAATCCATAGTTTTGGTATATAAAATCAAACTATTTGAATTAGGATTCTCTATTGAACAAGCCTTTCTTTCAGAACTAGGTTTATTAATTTGTGTACGGCCAACGGGGCCTTCGACCAGGCTCTATGGAAGCACTGATGTTTCCTTGCACATGCAGTACCTCTTCAGCCATTGTAAAATGCATTTCTTGCAGAAGATGTGATGGCATGCAGCTCTTACTGGGCACCTGAGGACCCCCTGGCAAATGGTGCAGATCAAGTCATAGTCTGGGGTCTCCACAAACAGCTCCACATCATAACCACCATTTTGAGAAGACACGTCTGGGTCAGCCTGAATGACAGAAAAGTGTATTTCACTTGTAAACTTTTTAAAAACCAAATGCATTTCACCGTGAAAAGCATCAAGAGTACCTAATTGCAGTGAGATAAGAGTTGAATAAAGACAAAGGATGTGAAAAAGCATACAGCTGCTATGTAATGATGGATATTCATTTAGCCTAAAACAATGATTCTTACAGGTTCAATGGGCAGTGATAATACATGTTCTGGAACGTCCCAGACTTATTCTTCAAAATTGAAATAACCTTTAATATCTTTCAAAAGATACAATATTTAGTTTCTGTATTTTGGGGTAATGCCCCTTTAATTTAAGGAGAAGTTTATATCTGCCAATAAAACCTCTAAATTACAAACGCACTCACGTACATTTTAGTGTACAGTATTAAAATCAAATTGAATAGTAAAACCACCTAGCCGTATAAACAATATTTTAGACAAATACTTAATTTACCCGTATTGACAATAGCATACTCTATTAATTTGCCAAGACACAAATATTATTATTATGTACTCACCATAATAATCTCTTCTGTTCAGCTAGTTCTCATTCCTGTTGTCTAGTAACGTTTCGTACACTCATGTAGGTTAGCTCAAAGAGAGAACGTAAATAAATGAACATTCCTGACATAAAAGAGTGGTCATGCGCACTGACATATTTACAAACCTCAAATTTCTATAAAGCATGGAACTTAGAGGCCGTGTTGTTTCCTTCCTGTTCTAGCACAAGTCGCCTGCCCCGCTAACTGTGAATGAGTACTTTTCTCGTGTTAAATAGGTTTTGAGGCTCTAGAAAAATCTATCCTTCTCGATGCTATTGTCACTGTTAATAGTAGCCTCTAGCAGACAGTGGGCGCTGTTTACCTGTATTTACCTGAATTCCATAGATTTTGTAAGAAGTGTCAGTAACCGCTCTAACTATCGGATACGGAGGAAGACGAGTTTTTATCATCAATGACTGGGGTGCATTGTTTACATTAGCAATGAATGAGAAGGGTTAAGAAAGGTTCAGAACTTTGGAAAATTCGTTGTGAACGGACACGTGTTTTGCTGTAAACTATCATACCATACTTTGCTATTGTATTACGAAGATCCAAATGTAGAATATCTATATGTTATCTATTTAGCTAAACAGATGCCCGTAGCAAGATCAGTGCGTAAGTAAAACATACTGGATGGATGTCTCGTGAGGTTGCTCCAGTAGCAAGTTGGGGTTGCAATAGAACCGTTTTCCTATGACAATAGCCATCTTGTCTTTTTCTTGAAAGCCATCTTGAAGGTTACACGACCGGCTTGATTAGGATTAAGTATGTATAATTTATAAAAAAGTATTAAGTTGAAATAGAAGTGTGTTTGATCTAAAAAATGACTTTTATAGTGTGTTGTATTTTTTTATTTCTTGTTTTTGAAGGCTGTCCATGACAGTGTGGACATGGCTGTAGTTTTTGGATTTGGAAGGGCATAGTGTGAAGGTTAAGCGTTTGCACCGCTAGGGCACAAACAAGTTCTCATCACACCCGACATCTGCGGAACAGGGTACTTTCATCACACCCGACGTCTGCGGAACTGAGTATTCTCATCACACCCGACGTCT
>JACXGK010010793.1:0-17266 GCA_016801125.1 Novumbra hubbsi
GGGGGGGGGGGGGGGGGGGGGGGGGGGGGGGGGGTGCAGAGAGAGGAAGCGGGTAGCAGGAGAGGGAGCATTCCATTCATTCTTCTGTCTGTCTTGTGCGATGAGGTGGTCTGGAGCCCGACGTCCCGGCGATGGAAAGGGTAAAGGAAAGGGGGGAGGGCGAGAGGTGAAAGAGAGATGGAAAGGGTGACAGACTGTTACAAGAAAGAGAGCAGGAGGAATGTGTCACCCACTACTGGAAATGGAGGGGGAAGCTTTTTCGCCGTAGGCTTGAGATGTAAATATGGCCACGCAGGGTCACTCGAGGAGAGAACTCACCGGGGACGAGGACTAAGGGACAGAGTCAGGAGGACAGAGTCAGGAGGACAGAGTCAGGAGGACAGAGTCAGGAGGACAGAGTCAGGAGGACTAAGGGACACTCAGAGTCCGCGATGCGTATGAGGTGCACGGAGGCTACCGTCTGTGGTTGGGGGCCTGTCACGTTTACGACTCTGGAACAGCCAGTTGTCTCGTGTCTCAGTGTGGTCTGTTCCGTCTGGTGTGGACAGGTGGTGACCCCGATACGGGTGGGGCAGTCATATGCCTACAGCCCTGGACAGCACAACCAACAGGATCTGTACGACATCCCTCCCATCAGACCACAGGGGGTACGTATCTCCACCACGCTACGCGTCCTTCGTCCACAAGGGGTGTACGACTGGCAGGATCAAACGCTTCAGAATCAGAATCCATTTTTATTGCTGATTACATTGACGCGTACAAGAAATTGTTAAATGGTCAAAATATTACAGATTCCACCAACTCAGGCTGTATGCATTGTGTCATACCTAACAATGGCTTGTAGCATTGGTATATGGGTGATATACCACACCTATTTTGGCCTTAATGCTTAAGTATACTAATACATACCGTATGTTCCTGGAGCACACTTGGCTAAACGCAGTGAATTTAGCTATATAAGAAAGAGGGAACCTTATTTTCCTCACTATTCTGCCAGGTGATGTAATTCATGGTATACTTATTTGGGAATGTCACTGTGTCTTCCAGGTTTATGACATTCCCCCTGGGAAGAAGATGGGATCGCCCTATACTGGACAACATGGGAATGCTCGGCCCCAAGGTGGAGTCTACGATATTCCTCCGTCCGCTCAGTTGGACTCACGGTCACAAGGGGTTTACGACATCCCTCCTACTCAAGGGGTGCGTATGAGACTCGGACTACACACGGAAACACCTCCCTCACAGATAGACCACACTGATGGACCAGGTCCTGCAACGGTCTAATCAAGAGGCAATAAGGAAGTGGTAGCCGCCCGAGCCCAGAAAAATGTTATGATGTGTTTATTGAAAGGGGCCCTGGTATATTTTAATTGCTTGGTAATAAGTGAATAATATGTAGTATTATCATATTTCTGACTAGGAATTAGTGGTTTCCTGAATGAAAGCCTGGCCTGCCCGTGGTGTTCTAGAGCGTTTTCTCTGTGAACCCTCAAGCAAGGAAAGTCAAGGAATATAACGCACTAGATTGCACTTCATTAAGCCACGGCCTATATCCCCCATAGGGCTCTGGTAAAACGTCGTTCGCTGTGTAGGGAATAGGATGCCATTTGGGACGGGTGTCCCGGAGTGGGAAAAAAATATCTAGTCAATTCGGGACACTGTTCGGGCCTTCTTCCATTACATCCCGGAACCTGTGTTTAAACCAGGCCCAGCCAAGGCTTATGGCCATCACTTTGTTTGCAATACCATGAAAATATGCAGGAACCCGTCATTTGCGTCGCTCATAATTATAGTTTGGGGCTGGCCTGTCCTGCAGCGAGGAGCGGATTTCAGGGCTGACTGAAACCACTTACAAGCCACTGGTTTTATTTATTCAGCTCTGCTTTCAAGCGGCTCGCCATGTACGTCACAATCCAATATTCCACACTGTCCGGGTGCTGTTTTAAAGGGCTGGATATATACATATTCGGGCTCGTAATAGGCGGTGGGGAAGAGAGCTTTTCAAATATAGTATCAGCAGAAACTGAAACCCCTTTCAGTTCCTCAAAACATAAGCCAAAGTGTGTTTTTATTGATATTATTGTTATCGATCAGAGGCAGGTTTGTAGACTGAACACATTGTCCGCTCCTCTGACGGTGGGTTCCTATACACTCTTCCAGGTGTACTCTGTGCCTCCTTGCCGGAACTCCCCAGCCCCCCAGGAGGGGAACTATGACTTCCCCCAGCCCCTGAAACCACACAAACAGCCGGAGGGCGTCTACGATGTGCCCCCGCCCACCCTGGCCAAACCCTCCCAATCCAACTACGACTTCCCCCCCAGCTCCGAGACGATCGGACCCCACCGCCTCCAGCGCCCGGCTGCCAACGCCAACGAGGGCATCTACGACGTGCCGCCCCCCGCCCACCAGCTCTCGGGGGCGGGACCTCCGGGGGACGTTTACGACATCCCCAGGGGGGTGCAGCAGCCGCCCTCCCAGCATGGCGCCGCGCCCCAGGACCGGTGCAAGGGCCAGGGCGTGTACGACATCCTGCCGCAGGACGTCCGCGCCCTGGCTGACGCGACGGACGGGGCCAACCGCCTGTCCTTCTCCAGCACGGGCTCCACGCGCAGCTCCATGTCCACCTCCTCCACGTCCACAGTGTCCAGCGCCGAGGGCCGGCTGGCTCTGGACGCGGACCAGGCGGTCCAGAGGCTGTGTCGCCTGCAGCAGGGCGTGGAGGCCTCGGTGGGGGCCCTCCAGAGCCTGGCGTCCTCCCACCACTGGAGGACGTTCCCCTTCATGGAGCGCCACGCCGGGGAGGTGCGCAGCGTGCTGGACAGGGTGCGGGCGGCCCTGGCGGACTTTGTGGTGTTCGGCAGGGGCGCCGCGGCCAACGCCACCGGCCTGTCGGACCCCAGCCTGCATAGTAAGCTGAGGAGGCAGCTGGGTAGGCTAGAGGATTCCCAGCAAATCGTCCTGCAGACCTTCCAGAGCCTAGAGAACTGCGGCTGGGCACTCAGCGCCCTGGCCACCTCCAGCGGAGCCAGGCAGCAGATCAAAAGCGACGACCTGGATCGCTTCGTCATGGTGTCCCGGACGGTGCCGGACGACGTCAAGCAGCTCGCCTCCTCGGTAGGGGGAAACGCAGAGCTGCTCTTCAGGCGTGCGCCCGCCATGGACGGGCTCACCCGGGGTGGTACGCCAGAGGAGGCTGTCATACATGCCATGACCTCCCCGTCCTCAGACAACAGTGATAGCTACGGGGGCCACGCCAAGTGTTTCCCGGTTCCCGCTGGCCAAGAGAAGGGCAACATGAACAATAGTGAAAAATGTGTAAAGAGCTGGATGGAGGACTATGACTACGTTCATCTGCAGGTATGGTTGACTCTTATTACACTGTGTTAGTTTTATCCAAGCCAACTAACGGTCAGGGTATTTAAGGTAATACAAATGGTAGCTAGGTCAATTTTACTTGTTGTCCCAATCTCTGCACAAGAGATTAGATGTGGAAAATCTTTCTTTGTGATACAGCTTCTTAAGGTGTGTTCACCATATATCTGGTGTTCAGGAAATGTGTTCTAGGCGCCTTAAAACTCAACGTAGCCAATCTTTGGGTTATATATTTTTATTACGAGTATGTATTTTTTTTATTGATATACGCAACAGAGTTTAAGAAGCAGGATAGTGTTGATGGTGGAACTGACTAACAATGTATATTGTGCAATTCACAGTATACCTTCTGAATGACTATAGACATGTAGTATATAGTTTACTTTCTGAATAAATATAGACAAGCGGTATCTAGTATACCTTCTGAATGACTATAGACATTTAGTATATAGTATACCTTCAGAATGACTGTAGACGTGCGGTATATAGTATACCCTCTAATTGATTAAATGCAGTATATTGTATGCCTCCTGAAGGACAAAATGTAGTATATTGTTTACCTTCTGAAGGACTAAATACAGTATATTGTTTACCTTCTGAAGGACTAAATGCAGTATATTGTTTACCTTCTGAAGGACTAAATACAGTATATTGTTTACCTCCTGCGGTTGTATCGGCTGCCTTGGTTGGGTTTTCTCCTCACACATTCTCTTCACAACAGGGCAAAGAGGACTTTGAGCGGCAGCAGAAGCAGCTTCTTGAGAAAGAGAACATAATCAAGCAGAGCAAGGTTCAGTTGGGACCGGATCAGGTAAGAGCTGGTCTCTACCGGACTGGGCCACAAGACTTTGATTATTTTCCGTCAGCTACATTTAAAGTATTCCAATGTGTACCAAAACGTTTTCTTTACATTCCCGTGGCATCTCGTTGTTGTTGTGTGTTTTTCCCAGAAACGTCACCACTCGTGAGGAGTGTTGTTTTTCTTTCTGAAACCTTTACAACAATATTTAGTTAAACACTCACAGTGCGTGACCTTTATAGCATGTGCCAAAGACGGGGCCTAGAATAGAACAGAGCGCAGCCCCCCCCCCCCCCCCCAACCCCAGGCATGTGGTACCTCACACACACACAAAGGGAGAGTGACCTTTCAACTCCTGTAATCCCGCACCAATTATGTAAGGCTCTCTATGGACATTTGGAGATGAATGTGACTTATTCGACGGAGCCGGGGCATGTAGCAGGCTGCGTCTCCATCCCGTCGTGCCGTGTGCACTCGTACTGAAGTAACGGGGGAACCCCAACTTCTGCCCCTCCCAGATCAACCAGTTCAAGCAGTTGGAGCACGAGGTGACCCAACCAGTGGAGAACGACATCACCCAGTGGATCTCCCACCGGCGCCCGGCGACGGGCCCCGGCTCCCCCGCCGCCTCGGACACCTCCTCCCCGCCCTCGTCGGCCGGGGGCGGCTTCAGGATCTGCGGGCGGGACCGCCAGCTGCTGGGCTTCTACGGCGAGCAGTGCCAGCAGCACTTCGTCACGCTGCTCAACGCCGTGGACGCGTTCTTCGGCTGCGTGGGCGCCGGCCAGCCGCCGCGGATCTTCGTGGCGCACAGCAAGTTCGTCATCCTCAGCGCCCACAAGCTGGTGTTCATCGGGGACACCCTGTCCCGGCAGGCGACCACGCCCGAGGTGGCCAACCGGGCCATGGACTCCAGCAACGTGCTGTGCGACCTGCTGAAGACCGTGGTGGGCGCCACCAAAGCGGCCGCCCTGCGCTACCCCGACACGGCCGCCGTGCAGGACATGGTGGACCGGGTCACGGACCTGTCACACCGGGCGCAGCAGTTCCAGGAGCAGCTGCTCCACATGGTCTCCTCGTGAGGCCGGTGCCGTTTCCCGGTCCAGCGGGTTTCGCCGCGGTTGTGTATGACGTATCTCTCTCTCTCCCCCTATATATATATATATATATGTATATTGATCGTTGTTGATCCTTTTTGAGTTTTCTTCATTGTGGGGGGGGGGGGGGGGGGGGGCAGCTGTTGTAAATAGTAAGTTTTTTTTGTATGTTCTGTAAATACTCTGCTATATTTTTGTGTAGATTGTTTTATATAATTAATTATGACGTGAATATGTAGATGTGGTATCAGTGGCTTTTTAGGGTAACTCCGACGTTTTGGTAACATTCCGTTTCATATATTACAAAGCACCTTACTTACATGTCCGTTATTTCGTTTTTTTCCCCCATTTTTACCTGTACAATATTGACACACCCTGCTGCTGGAAATGATAGTTCTTTGTTTAAATCGTTTGTTGAAGGGGGTAGGGCTCTCGCGGACAGAGTAAAGGACTGTTGTTAACCATATGAATGTGTCTTTTGATAAAGTTTCTTAACTGCTAGAAGACAGGTGGGTGCCACTTTGTTTGCAGGGCATGACCCATGAAACGACAAATACTTCAAACCGCACAACCAAAGCCTGGTCATTTGTCTTACAGTATGTGTTCTAATCAAAGTCAGTATTATCGCAGCAGAATGATGAACCCATTCTTACGTCTGATTTTCTATGATGAACATAACTAATTCTATTTAATAAAACCTGGTTTACAGTACCTAAGACCCAAAAACTGGTCTTAGGTACTGTTTAAAATCTAGAACTACCAGACATTTTTTTGGTTCTGTATAAAACCTACAACTACTACCAGACTGGTCTTGTGTACTATATAAATACCTACAACTACTACCAGACTGGTCTTGTGTACTACATAAATACCTACAACTACTACCAGACTGGTCTTGTGTACTACATAAATACCTACAACTACTACCAGACTGGTCTTGTGTACTATATAAATACCTACAACTACTACTAGACTGTTTTTGGGTACTATATAAATACCTACAACTACTACCAGACTTTTCTTGGGTACTATATAAATACCTACAACTACTACCAGACTGGTCTTGTGTACTATATAAATACCTACAACTACTACTAGACTGTTTTTGGGTACTATATAAATACCTACAACTACTACCAGACTTTTCTTGGGTACTATATAAATACCTACAACTTCTACCAGACTGGTCTTGTGTACTACACAAATACCTACAACTACTTCCAGACGGTTTTTGGGTACCATATAAATACCTACAATTACTGCCAGACTGGTCTTGGGTCCTATATAAATACCTACAACTACTTCCAGACTGGTCTTGGGTACTATATAAATACCTACAACTACTACCAGACTGTTTTGGGGTACTATATAAATATCTACAACTGGTGTTAAAGACATTATCCTCCCTGGTAGCAGATATATTGAACTGGATGCTACCAAGACAAGTCACCTCTCCTTACCTCTAATCCTCCTGGAAAGTCACATGATATTTTCCAAGTCATATTCAATAGGGATTTTGCAAACCATGTAAGCCAAGGAGGTGGTGGGTTGAATAAAATATGTTTTTGCTAAAAAAGATTTCTCTGCCAGCAAGCCAGAACCAGTTGAAAGGATTCCCATTCCTGTTAGTGTCAGCTCCAACATGTCCTTCATGGGATGGACGTTAACATAACGTTTGCTGAATTATTGGAATGGAATGTGCATTGTACCAATAAGCCTATAGCCCACCAAAGTTCTTATGTACTCCTAGTGACACCTTTAGATAAGACAAGGGTTGCAAGGGGTCATAGTTCCCTCTTGTAGACAGGCCTAAGGCCCCAGGGGCCCTAGGTACCCTGGTTGGGAACCAGTAATTTAGGAAATGTTGTAATATTGTGGTTACGGTTCAAATCTCAGGTCAGCTGTTGGTCAACTATAAGTTAAGCCATCTATTATGGTGCAACACTCTGCGTTGCAACTGCATCTAATGAAAGGCACAGTGGTTTGAATATGCACACCGGACATAAAAATACAGCACAGAAACTGTTGTTTTTTCCCATCCAACTCTACTCCTGTCTCTCCCTTATAACAGCCGGACTGACATATACTGCATAAAGCTTATGGCTATAAGGCAGTGGTTGTAAAGGTCTATGAAAGATGCACAAACCCCTGACCAGATACGGGTGAGATTATCAACCCCAAATCAGCAAACCTTAGTAAGAGGGCTCCACACAAACAGCCAGACACTTTACAAGCCATCAGTGGTTTTATAGCCAACTGCATTCCATTCACTGCTATCCCAGGGTACCAGAAGAAAAAAGCAATCCGCTTTGGAATGGCTTTTGGCTACGGATTGACACTGTAAATTACTCGGATGACTCCCCCACCCCAACACCTCCACCCCCCCACCCCAGTCTCAGGTCCCGGCTGACAAGATTCTAGACTGATTTATCCTCAGCTAACAGTGGCATCCAGGAACATCTCATGACTGGTTCTGAAACATGCAGTTAATGGTGCAGACTTGGGAGCACTGGAAAATCAACAAGCTATTTCAGGACAATTGGTCAGTAGTTGCTGTGGCACTGCTCCCAGGACAGCAAGCTCTGAGCAGCATCACATATGGCACTATATTCCTTACAACTACTATAGTCAACTGGTGGACCACGGGCCAGATCTGGACCTAGACAGGGGTCATAACAGAAAAAATGCTTTTATTGGGAGGTGTTAGGATTTTACCCTTGTGATCACATCATCATTATACGGTATAGAGTGCAGAGCGTAGAGGAATGACCTTTAAAATGTACTACCTCATGGCAAAGTGAGTAGAATTGCAGGAATTTGTGGTTTTCTAAATAAGTTAGTAAATGGCGATATATATTCCGATCTTTGCCACGTAGGACATTTGTATGACTGGACCGGTAATTTAACTGCAGAATATAAAACTGCGCAATTTATATACTGCAGTAAAATGACTGTAACGGCAGTTGGCCGTGGTATTCAGGATGCAGTAATTGCAAAGAAATGTTGGCTTTTACTTCGTTTAAAGGGACAGTTTATCCGAACAAGAAAACATTTCCCTGTAAGCTGTCTATGGAAAAAGTAACCCTTTAAAAAATGTCACACGCATTTTAAATGCAGTGCTCTCAGCTGACTGCCATCAAAGAGCAGTTAACATTCTATTGCATTCCAACTTCAACAAAATATTTTCATTAAGTCAGGTCAAATAGACAAGTTAATTGCGAGGGAAAGAATATAAAATGAAGAGTTCAACCTCCCTTAGTAGTTATCCTTGCTTTCCGATTACAAACTAAACCTGATGGGAAACTTCAAACATATACTTGGCTACACTGTGCATTTCTGGATGTCCAGTAGGTAAAGTGGTTGTATAAGTGATGAGTATATGAGCCTATTGAGTTAATTAATGTGAAAAAGAATTCAAACTTCAATTCAAAAAGGGTCCAGCTCTACATATAGAATTTGAAGGGTAACAGACAAAGAGTCGATGTCATTTCCTTGGCTTACCACAACCATTTCCTGTGAAGTATTTGCAGGCTCTGAAATTACAGCTTCTTAGCTACTCAGCATGGGTCTAGCTGCTCTTTACAACAGCCCAGCTGCAGGCAGTACAGTAGCCCCAGACACACACTGCCAGAGCTGGGAGGATAGTATATTCAATGGTGTCCATATTGAAGTATGCATAAAGCCTCAAACAGCATTTTATTGTGAAGTGGAAGGGTGGCTGGATGCTTACGACTTGACTGTATTCCAGCGGCAGGTTTTGGGCTGGTTTGTCTCCAATCCCCAAAATGTTGGTCTGCCGCTGGAAGCCCAAATCATCAGACAAGCGTCATTGCACAATGACACCCGGATGGTTGTATGATATGTTTTATTCCTAAATACAACAACAGGAAAGGCAGGCTGGCTGGTTTTAAACTCTTACAAACTTCCTTTGATAAGTCCGGAACACAGATTTGCACCGTCAGAGTGCCATGTTGGGTAACAGTGCTCCCTGGTGTTCAGGCTCTGTAAGCACAGTGTGAGCACAGGCTCTGTAAGCACAGAAGGGTTTTAAATGTGACTATACAGTTCATATGTACAAGACAAAATACAGTTGCAGCAGTGTAGCCTAGTGATTACTGCATCTGCCCAATAATCGAAAGGTTATAACCTTTTTTTCTGAAGCCTTTTTTACATCAGCAATTGTCACAGGGTGCTTTTACAGAACACCCTGCCTGAAATCCCAAGGAACAAGCAACAACAGTGTTGACGTACAGTGGCTAGTAAATACTCCCTGAAGGGGCTGGACATTAGAAAGAAACCTAGGGAGGAACCAGGCTTGGAGGGGTGACCAGTCCGCTTCTGCCTGCGCTGGATGAACATTTTAGGAGTAACAGTTGTAATCAACAATAAATACATGTAGGCTGTGTCCAGAGTCAATAAATCCTAAACCGGTTCAGATGCACAAGGACAGCCACAAGTCTTTTGAGCCTGGTACTCCAGAGGTGTGGGCCCTACACTCTTAGCACTATAACATAGCAGCGTAAAACCTTGGGGCTGAAAAGGGAGTCCCGTGACACTGTGGCCCTCTCTGGGGGAGACCCCGGACAGGGTCAAATAGATTGAATCCCTGAGCTGTTTCTGTCCCTGAATTTGTTCTCAAGTCAATTTAACCAGGTAAAAGAAGGGTATTTATATTATAATAAAAATAGTACACAGAAACCATTATGAATCAATGTGTGTGCTGTAACATCAGGTATTAATGCTTTTCACCAATGCAATATAAAAAATGTCATTTCCATGCAGTGTTAAATATATTTATTATGAATGTATGTTATAGCAGTAGCCCAAAACGGAATTTGGACCATTACATGTCAATCCATTACATACAGAAAGGACTTGTTTCATAATGTTCTACAGCTTGAGGCTAATAAGTGGACCGGAGGCCATGTACCAAACTACAGGGATGATGGCATCTAGCCAGGCAAAAACAAAGGTTAAATATCCTCGCGGAGGGCCTTACGCTGTAAGCATGAAGCCCAGAGTTATATTCATTAGTACACACTGTGGAGCAAACCTTTCTTTTTCAACAAAAACTCCCTCCCCATCCACATTTACTCCCTTAAGTTTGATGTCCTAATGAACACGACCCAGTTAGCACCTCAGGAAGGCCAGCTAGATACAGCAATGAGAGGCTGAGATGCCCATTCTATCATCTCCCTTTGGGGAAAATATTAATCAGATTACTCAAGTGGAGGCCAAATATCAGTCAGATTTCACCACATACCACTGGAGAAATTATGCTAGCTGATGCTTGAAACCTATGGGGCGTATTTATTAGTGCTCACCGTAGCAAAGTATTAAACAAAGAAACAAAAATTACAGAAAACAAAAAGAAACGTTTTTGCACAAGTTCCGGTTAGGTCGTCCCCGTATTTTTCCATCTCAACCTAATGGTTCTTAGGGAATACGCCCTGGTAAGAATCCCTGGGAAGTTAGCTAGCCAGAGCAATGAGTCAGCCCATTAGTTAGGCTTCTTACAAAGCTGTGGGCCCACCGGCATTAAACATAGAGAAGGAAGCGCAGATCTAGGATCAGTTGTGCCTACATCGGTCCTCCTCATCGGAGACCCCTGATACAGAGGGCATATAGACATTGTGATTGTGGTGCGACGATAACTTCATCAGAAACGATACAACGGAATAAATCATTCCGAACATTGCACTTGTTAGAAATAGAGAAATGAACATGCATCGAAGTACTTTGGTTTCCAGTTCATACAAAATGTTTAATGATCTTTTCCTTCCTTCTTAGGAACAGTTGTTTTTGTTTGCCTACGAACGTAAACGTTACATGAGTCCATGATACAACAGCTGTCAGTTCATTGTCAATAATAAGCTTTGCTACAAACTCACGTATGTGCTAATATATCTACGTTCATAAACACACAGTAACGATGGAACCCACACTTTTTGTGATAACAGAGACAGAAATCCCCTATGTAGGTGGCAGCAGCAAAAAAGCCAGGTAAAATATAACTACGTCAGCCAGTCACAGCCGACAATGTCGCAGTGTCAGCCAGTCAAAACTGACCCTGTCGCATGTCAGTGAAGGCCAGGGAAGAGACCCGACACGCTGCTCTGTAACACAACCGATAAACAGTTCAAATGTATTTGGAACTTGAACGAGTGATATATCAAATGTGCAGTGATTTGACGACTTGTCCCTTTATAACATCAGTAGCTACGCCTCGTCTAGCGAGAAAGGCCATGTCCCAGATGCTATTCAACCACACAGAACACTACTTTTGACACAGGGAAGGCCCATAGGGAGGTCCCCACCCAAAGTAGTGCCCTATAACGTACATGGAACAGGCTGCAACATAGGAAGCAGCCTAGGGTATTAAGTGAGGACACAGAGGAGGTCAATAGGTAGTGCTGAGTGGAGGGATGGATCATGGAAGGGAGTAGTGCCCACAGATCCTACAAAGCAGATGGACAGTTGGTTTTATTCCTTCTCCCACTGGTACCTGATAGGACAGCAGGCTGGTGAACAGGTGGGACAGACAACTGCCCCTTGTGCTTTCACACACAATGTGCACATTAAAATTAGAACGACTAAAACAGGTGGCCCATGCTCAACTCGATGGCAAAGCGGGCGGATCGGTGGACATTGAAGTTCTACCCATAGGAGCAGAGGGATTATAACCGGGGAAGCCGAAGCAGCAAGTTAACCCATCAATCTGTTCTGTGACTTGTCCAATCAACACAGGTAACTTTACAACAAATACATTCCATTGCATGAGCCACGTCAGTTAGCAGTTTGAATGAACATTCTACATAATCATGAAGTTACAATACCAGGCCGCCATCGCATGTGCACCCACGGTTCCACCAGTCAGATTTCCAGGACCAGCCAATCCAAGTCTGCTCTATTCCTATAGGACCGCACTTAGGCTTTTCGAGGGAACACACAACCACCTGTGACTAAAAGGGCGTGGCAGAAAGCAGGTGGATATGGCTTTGTCTATGTAGTGCTATCAGTAGGATCAACCCTCTGCCGAGTAGTCTTGGGTCTCTGGCGTGGGGTTGGAGGAGGGGAACGCTCACTCTTGTCTTGGGACGGCTGGGTCTCAGCCTGCGGAGAACCGGTGTCGCCCACCATCTCACGCAGGAACTTGAACTTGGACAGGAAGAGCTGCCAGACTACATACCAACCTGAGGGGCAAAGCAGACCAACATCACTGGTAAAGAATGACTGTTTTCAGACCGCCCTACCGCTAATGTGTAGAACAAAAAGGGGCAGATCGGACCCTAGAACATGTATGTTCCCAACACTGAGACGGCATGGTCATCTGGGGCTTCTTTGGATGACAATGTGTACAGAGACTGAGTGAATGTAATGAAGTAGTGAAAGTAAATGTCATGTAACATATTGTAAAGTTACTACATTATGGTTCATAAACATGGCAATAATGGGCACTACCAACCCCCAAAAAATAGGAAATTGTGCATTAAATGGTTCACTATTTCTAGGAAACATTACAACATATTTTAAATTAACCAAAACGAACTCCAGACAAAATTGAACTGCATACAGATTTGTTTTTATAAACACTTTCGGGCATTTATATATGATTATGGCCACGTCATGGTTGCTGCCAGCAACATCATCCAGCATGCTCGGTGGGGAGGGCGGTCAGTGATGGTCTTGGGAGGCTTGGGAGGATCCTTGGTGGGTGGCACAAGCATCAACATGCTAGACAACGGTACCCTGACTGCGGTTCCGATGCCACCAAGTAGCCCCACAGACTGTCCAGGAGCTCACTGCAGCCCTGAACCATGTCTGGCAGGAGATCCTCCAGGACACCACCCGCCATCTCATCAGGAGCATGCCCAGTTGTCAGGAGAGCATGCAGGCACAGGATGAAATTCACACAAATTGGAACAGGCTGTGTTTTCAATTGCTTACTTCTATTTTGGGTGTTTGAATCCAGCCCTCAACCGGTTGGTGAATTTGGTTTACATTGACACACCATTGTGTTCTCAACAAATTACACCATCTATAGTAAAGATTTTGATCTTTAATACATTTCCTTCATCGAGACTTCAGTTTCCCTAAAGTATAATTGACTTAGTTTACTACTGTGATGATAACGTGTTCTCTTATTTTTGGAGCAGTGTAAAAAGCGTGAGTAACTGATGAATGGAAAAGTAGAATACATGTATAGTTGGCAAGGAAATTCTTAAACAGTATTTCTTATATTTCACCATAATTTTAAATAAAGAATTTAAACAAATCTTTTAATGACATTTGTCATTCCTGAGATTCACAATTGCATTTTGGGATGCTAATCGGACATTTATTATTATAAGGTGAAAACAGCGAGGTGACAAAATACGTGTCATCGCCACGTCATTCCTTCGTAAAGACTCGTCCCCTCTATAATGGACAAATATAGTAGACTCGATGATGTCGCAAGACAATTCTGTTACATTAGTTTCAACATTGGCGGATGAATGGTACTGTTGGAAATATTGAGAAATATATTCAACCCGATAGCTATTTATCCACCATGTAAATGTATCAAATGAAAAACAGGTCTAAGGAGCTTAGCTTCAAACAGGTGTGAGCTTCTGTAAAAACAGCAGAATTCAATAAGTTCTTGAAGTTGGGAGATTATTAGGACAAAGTTCTTCCTAGAGAGTAGCTACCCAACGGTACAATGACTGTTCCTAAAAAGTGGAGAAATTGAGAAGATATGTCACTGCTCACAAACGCAAGATAGCTAGCAACTAGACCTTAAAGCTAGTTTGTGCTTGCCATGATGTTGCATTTATGTACAGTAGCTATCTGCAATTGCAATGCTAGCTAACGAACTAACTACTTCAACCTTTGCTGATACAATTCGTAGCTGTCTAAGTGATATGTTGCATATCAGTACGTACAATGAATATTACCACGGTCACTTCTAGCTAATCAAAAACAAGTACACAACAATACTGTGGTATACGTATTAAAACTTACCAAAAACCATGAAGAGTAATGCGAACACCAGGGTGGCCACAATTACTAGCACAGTGAGACCGACGCTTTGCCACATTTGTCTTCTTGTCAGTGCTAGCTAGCTACAGTAGCTCTAGTTACCAAATAAAAGCAAACAGATGTTTAACGTAACAGCTAGCCACAGTCGTTCCCTAATATGCTTCAGTGTGTTTGCCACAGAAAAAAATATACAACACAACCCTAAGCTTCAACATGGGTGGAGGATAGCTACTAGCTAATAGTTGTTACCCGGTAAAGGAAAACAAACCCTTCAGCCATTGCTGATGGTTGAGCAGCGGTAAGCCGTCTTCACAATCTAGTTGCCTGCAAAAATGCCAACAACGACGGTTAGCAGTGACAAATTCACGGACGGATAAGTATCAGTGTCGGCTAAATATCGTAAATATCTACATTATTGCTACTTGAACAATTACATTTGATAAAAAGTAAAAGCCGGACCACAAAATTGTGGGTCTCAACCGAGGCTATGCTGTTGGCTGCCGATCCAGGTGCATTTCGGGTACTGTAGTCCATAGCCCCATTAAGTATTAATTTCCACCTAACGTGGGTTAACTCATTATATCCGCAAACGGTACTTGATTACAAAATGTAAAGCAATTATTACATCTCCTTAATATTATCAGTTGGTTAAACTATTCTCAGTTTTTTTCCTCAGCCATGCTCATTGATGGACACATGGAGTCAAAACAGGAGTCCTTTCTCTTTTCAATCTGATTTTTTTTTTTTATATTGAATACACCTGCAACGTGTTACAGATGAGTTCAATTCAAAAGTTTAGGATAATGACTTGCTTAAAATCTAGTTATTTTTAACTACTTCTATAAAGTGCCAATAATATTGTCTGGGACATTTTTTTTTTTTCTGTGGAATTATGTTAAGATCTAGGACATTGTTTTGGTGTTGTTGAACTGAAAACGTAAGTGATAGGATGACAATATTATTGTCTGTGACTAATATAGATTAAGTAGGATTGAGGAGTGATGAAAGTGTAAAAATATTGTATTTTGCAGTTATTTGCTTTATAGAAAAAACTAATATAGAAATGACCAGTGTATCTACCAGAGCGCAGCTATCTGTTGGAAAAAGATGCGAGCGAAGTTTCAGGGTACTATATTTGCCTAAATGTGTTAAAGAGCTTCTCCTTTCAGTCTGTAGCTATATCTGTCCAGCAGAAGGTGGTATATCCACATCTGAGATTGTTGGATGCCTTGTACATTTGCAATGTATTTGCAATATGATACTACACAGTTCTTGTATTGTTTTTGTCATGTCTTTATTGTTTTTGGCTCCTAGGTTATGACAGTGTATTTAAATAGCTCTGTTTGTAGCTGGTCGAAAGTTGGCTGTACTTCCTTAAACATGTGTAGATCAACTTTATTACTAAATGTTTGTATATAAAGCCCTACTCTTCTACCTTCTTGTTTATGAATATTGTAGTCTTTAGGATAGTCCGAATAATCATAATTTTGGATTTGTGCTTCTAGCTTGAATGGTTATATAAGTTTAGCTTAATTTAGGCAAAGGTTATGCATTTTAACTTTTCATAAAATGTTTATTAAATTTCATACCAAAAAGTTACGATACATTGTGTAATTTAGGATTACAAGAGGGGGCTGTCTATACCATGTTTATAGTTTAACAAGTCTAAAGAAAATGTTGTCCCTCAAGTAACCATCTTTATTTTACAGCAGCACTTACCAGTACATCGTTTTGTAAACAATGTGTGGAAATATTAAAGACATAGAAAATGGAAATTAAAATAAATATGGAGAATTGTTAAATAGAATGCTACTGACCAGATGGATCCCATGTATAAGATCTGTGGAAAAAATGTGTGTGACCTTTTACACCTTGTGAGAATGACTCAAGGCAAAGAATGTTTAATACAGCATATAGAGTAGCTAAAAAGGAAATACAACATACCAAGTTTGAGATTTATTAATTATATTACAAATATTTCTATTATGGAACTCTAGGGATGAGGTATCCATTATGTGCAATTTTAACATATAAAGTACTATCACTTCTTATCTCTTGTTTGACTACAGGGTCACATTGGGTGTTAAATAACATTTTCACATATCCACAGGAGAGATATTTATCTAGAACACAGAGACAGACATCTGCAAACTAAACGTACATTTTGTCTATGATATGTGTGTGCATGTTTAAACAGGCCACCACAACAGGATGATTACAACATTGGGTGGATTATGAAATATTACTCCCCACCAACGCTTCAGCAAAGAAGCTTACATGAATGTCAAACATTGACTTACTGAATCAAATCATTCTCATCCTAAAAGCTAGGTGATTCATTCTGTTGACTGATGATCAAAGAATGGCTGGCAGGTGCTGTTGATTCTTCTGCCTTGCATGGTGATTCTTGACCAGGAAAGGGCAACTCTGATGGGCAAAATAGACACCACTGGATTCATCATGAGCAGGCGCATGGTCTCCTGGGTCTGCATACTCCCCCATACTCCCCTCCATACTGCCCTCCATGCCCCCCATACTCCCCTCCATGCACCCCCATACTCCCCTCCATGCACCCCCATACTACTTTCATGCCATTCTACTTATATTACCATGGATTGAAGAGAATGGCCTGGGTCTCACGACTTTGGGGTAAATGCTGTATTAGGCTTGCGGTTCAAGTTGAGGAGCTGGTACCACACACCTGCCCTGCAATATTATCCACAACTAATTGTGGCTGGATTGGGCAATTCATAGACTATTTTGTGTAAAGGTCCTGAATGGCATGAAGCTTGGGCCTCGACGATGCACTCGGGTGAAGTGCCTTGAGATCAATCCTGCTGCTGTTGAAGGGCATCCTTACTATTATGTACATACTTTGACATGGGCTGTATGTTGGACAGAAGGCGTGGGCTGTATGTTGGACAGAAGGCGTGGGCTGGAAGTTGGACAGAAGGCGTGGGCTGGAAGTTGGACAGAA
>JACXGK010010795.1:0-17258 GCA_016801125.1 Novumbra hubbsi
TTATACATCTGAGTCAGAATTTTAACTATTTACACCTTATATGGGATCTACTGTACATATGTAATGTATGTTTTAACTTTTGCCCTTTTCTGGCCTCCAAATCAATTATGATTAACAAATTACAAAAACAAATGTGGCCCTCCATTTCATTTCAAAATCCTGATGTGGCCCCCGAGCCAAAATATTTGCCCACCCCTGACGTATATGAAGGCTGCATTACAGAAACATTTTGTATGGGCTCAATAAAGCTCCCGTTAAATGCTTAATATGTCAATGTTTTGACTGAAGGAATGTTTAGTCTTAGTAGTGTTTAATTTGACAACCAATGCATTAATTCATTATCTTACCTCAATTCGGGGCATGCCTCTGCACCATTTTGGACTCCAGCAACCTCTCCACTTTCAGATGAGGATGCCGTAAGTTTTTCACCTCCAGGAAGTAACCCATTTACCTCCTCCACATTTTCACGAGATTGAGCAGGACAACACTGGTTCCCCATTCCAACGGACACCCTTTGCCTCTCGAAAAAAGGTCTTGGATAATGAAATGTATTATGAAAATCTACAGGGTCTTGGTTTGGACCCTGTGGAGCCACAGGAGCTTATTTGGAGATATCCAGAGATGTTAGGTCCATTAGAAACTGTTTGGAGAATCTCTGAAACATGAACTAAAAATCTCTAAGACATATTTAAACCTTAAACTGGCAGCGTTAAGTGACAAGGTCATGCTGTAGCTCCGGAGCTTGTTGTTTCTGTAAGAAAAAGAAAATACGCATGTACGTATGTATGTTTATTTCACTTGTGTAAACGGTATATTTGTGTAAGCAGTATTTTTCTGTACAACTTTACATTGACCTACACCGTACTCTGCTGCTGTGGCAGGCATTCAGTTTTAACACATTTTCATATATACTTGCTGACATAATGTACAAATCACAGCTGGCCTGTGATCTACTTTGTAGATCCCCATGGCCTAAGGTTTTACACTGCCAATGCCCATCTACTGGAATAAGGAAGTTATATACACAAATGTATTGGGCCATACCTCTTAATCATTGAATTCAGGTGTTTCATGCAGTCCCATTGGCCCAGGTGTATAAAATCAAGCACCAAGCCATCCAGTCTGCCTTTACAAACGTTTGTAAAACGAATGGGTCGTTCTAAGAGCTCGCTCTATCTGGCAGTCGGATGGACAAATCTGAGTCTGGCAAATGCCAGAAGAACGTTTTCTGTCTGACTGCATTGTGTCAAGTTTGGTGAAGGAGGGATAAAGCTATGGGGTTGTTTTTCTTGGTTTTGCCTTTTCATGAAGGAAAAAGATAATGTCCCAGTTCACCAAGACATTTTGGAAAATGTTATGCTTCCACTGCTATAGGGTTGTTTTTGTGGGGTTGGCCTAGGCCCCTTAGTTCCACTGAAGGTAAATGTTAATGCCTCAGCTTATTCTATGGGACACAGTATGAGGAAGAACCTTTTTCTGTTCCAGCATGACTGTGCCCCAGTACACAAAGTCAGGTACATAAAGGAATGGTTGATCGGACTGATGACTACGTTATTAATACATGTCATTAAGAACATCTGGATTGGAATTCTTTGTCCAACTATGATTGGTTTTTTTTGGGAAGGGGGGGGCGTATTGCTGCTAGAAATCACGCAAGCTTGCATTGTTGGGAAAGGTTTAATTCTTTACCCAGTTGATCTCGCGCGAATATATTTGAGAATCTATGTCCTATGTATTGAAATAGTTTAATTTGAATGAATGGCTAAATCAGTGTCGCTAGTCTAGTTGATCACTTTGCAATTACACAACACGGAAGTGCGCGATATGACGGTGGGTGTGCGTTTCAAAGGAATTGTGTGGCAAAACACTTCATTTCTGTGCAGACGGTAATTATTCAGTCTTGTAAAACGTGACATAATTTGGTGTACCATTACTGAAAAATTAAGATTATGGTTTCGAATGTTTTTTTGTTGTTATTCTGTAAATTCCCTGTTTACTTAAACTAGCAAACTACAGTAAATGTAACTATTTCACAAGCAGGCACTCGAGGAGAAAATAGTTAAGGACGCGAAAGACTTAACGCGGGACAATCAAATATTATGAATATTCGACCTCAGGTTTGAAATATTGGCCAACATACAGTACATATTATGCTAATATCTCCATGCTCGACGTACATTAGAGACTTTAGTAGTCTAGATAGTTACTTACATTTAATGTTGACAGCTAAATATTCCAAAATGTTTTAAAGGTGTCCCACTTGTTGCAAAATATAAACACCAGTTGATAAACGTCGTGCTCTCGGTGTGTACTCTATAGTGTCAAAGCATAACATACATTTGGTGATTACTTCCGGGTCGCGACTGGGTTATTTATAATTTTCGGGTATGAAAATAAGACACCCAGGGCTGAACCCCGTCACATTACCGAGAGTTTTTCATTGAATACTCACCATCGTGCATCTTGAACATGGTACAGTGGGAATACAATGCTTTAGTTTGTATGATGTGTAGAAAACAATGTAAGTAACTCTCAAACAAAAAATATTGTTCACTCCCTGGCCAGATTAACCAATCCTAGACTTGTTCATCATGTGGGGGAATTCCAACATCGGGTTGTGGAGATTTGTAGTTTGTTTCCTATATCATACTGCAAATCCTTCAATTTAGAGCCTCGTGTTCCTTAGTGATCGAAACAATTACATTTCAATTGTAGACAACCGAGTAAATACAATTCACATTTAAGTAAGTTATCCAGATAGGCTTTCCATATTTACTGCATACTTTTTCACTACAGTAAAATTCAGTTTCTCTTAAACATTTTAGTTGAATTTAGATTTTTTTAGTTTTTTAAATCGAATGAAATTTTAGCAGAATTGCCACAGTGAACTTTACGTGGAAGACCCTCCTTACTTTCTCTATTCAGCAAAGGATATGGACTAAACTCGAGCCACATATCAAACCATAACTGGAAGCCAGTATGCCTAAACATTTTTTGGGGGAATATACAGTGGGGTAGTAAAATCATAATAAGTAGTGCAACTTTGATGAGTAATGCTCCACATACATCACAATTACGGCCCTACTTTGTTGCAGCAACTCCCAGCAGACTAGGATACACTATATGGACAAAAGTACTAGGACACCTACACATTACATTTACAGGTGCTTGTATGACATTCTAAATCCATAGGCATTAATATTTTGGAGTGTGCCTGTTGAAATTTGTTCCTATTCTTCCAGAATTGCATTGGTGGGGTCATACACGGATGTTGGACGAGAGGGCCTGGCTCGCAATCACTGTTCTAGTTCATCCCAAAGGTGTTCAAAATGGTTGAGGTCAGGGCTCTCTGCGGGACAGTTAAGTTCTTCCACACCATCCAACCATGCCTTTATGGGTCTTGCTGTGTGCACAGGGGCAGTCATGCTGGAACAAATAAGGCTTTCTCAAAACTCTTCCCAAAATGTTGGAAGCATAACATTTTCCAAAAGGTCTTGGTAAGCTGGGACATTAACTTTTTCCTTCATGAAAAAGGCCAAACCCAGAAAAACCACCCCATAGCATTATCCCTCCTCCTCCAAACTTTACACTTGGCACAATGCAGTCAGGCAGGAAAGGTTCTCCTGGCATTTTCCAAACCCAGACTCGTGATTCGTCACCCCACAGAACATGTTTCCACTGCTCCATAGTCCAGTGGCACTGTACTTTACACCACTCCATCCAACGCTTGGCATTGTGCTTGGTGACATAATGCTTGCATACAGCTTCTAGAACATGGAAACCCAGGCCATGAAGCACCTGTTTTAGTGCAGATGTTAATGCCAGAGGAGGTTTGGAACTCTGCAGTTGTTGAGTCAGAAGAATGTTGGTGACTTTTACGCACTAGGTGCCTCAGCACCTGGCGACTCCGCTTTTTATCTTTGTGGTCTGCCACCTGGTGGCTGATTTGCTGTGGTTCCTAAACGCTTCCACTTTGCAATAATCCCACTTACAGTTGATTGTGGAATATCTAGGAGGGAAACATTTCACAAACAGAATTGCTACAACAGTGGCATCCTATTTCAGTACCACGCTCAAATTCAGAGTGCTCTTTAGGACAACCCATTCTTTCACAAATGTTTGTAAAGGCAGACTGCATGGCTAGGTGCTTGGTTTTATACACCTGTGGCAATAGGACTGAATGAAACAGCTGAATTCAATAATTAAGGTGTGGCCCAATACTTTTTCCCATTTAGTGTATCAGTCAAAGCATATTTCTTTACATTGCCTCAATCAATTGCAATGTCCTTGCACCCCAAAAGGCAATGCTCTCGATTTAACTCACACGTGCCCAAGCCACCACAAGGAGTCACTAGAGTGAGACAAGGCAACCATATTAAATTACTAAGCCCACCCAACACAGTGCTGGCCAATGACACCAGCTTCATATACTTCAATTTACTTTTCCCAAATGTTGAATAGATTTTAATGAAAATAATAAAGGTGGGTAAACTTATCAACTACTACATTTCTGTTTGCAATGAATTATATGAAAATGCATAATAAATGTATTCAAATACAAATGAAAACCAAACCACACTAGGTATCTATTGAGTACTTTTAGCATCTGATGTAGCTATTCACTCTGTTGCACTCTTCAGCTGCTCCAGATGCTGAATCAGTTCCTGGGGCAGGCCCAATTCACACACTATGTCCAGGCAGCACTGTATAAGCTGCTCAAGGCTTTCTCCAGGAACAGTAAATAGGTCTGTGCTCAGTGTGGCACTCAAACTGGGCTTCTGTGGGAAGAAGGAACCAAGTTCCGTAATACCGATTTTCTTGCAGCAGTCTAAACCTTTGCTGCGACCCCCTTCCTCAGAGCAAATCTCGCCCTCTCCAACACCCAGATCTTCCATGGTCTCCGAAACATCACTGACACTGGGCATGGGGTTTTCCAGGGCCGTCCTCATGGCCTCCATAATAGAGTCCTCATGCTTTACAACACGCTGCAAGAGGTCAGTCACTGAGGCTGGAATGGGATTGTCTGGTCTTTGGATCTGGCACCAGCACTGTATAGCACTGTGAACAGAGATACAATGGACCAACAGATTCAGAGACAATGGGAGAGTGAACGGGGTGGGACTGGCATGGTTTATGTACAACAAAGCCAACGCAAAGTCAGTAATTACATCATGGATTAACTACCTTATAACTCCTTTTAGCCGTCCAACAGCAATTGTCTTTTCAGCTCCTTCCCTGTAACCCATGTTGAAACCAAGCTGCAGTGATGCTTCTTTTCCATGGTCAATGCCATCAACGTAGCCATCCTGACAGAAAATAATAGATCATAATCTAGTTTCGAGAGTGCTGTGGTTGCAAAATAGTTAGTGTTTCCCTTAGTAACAATACACATAATGTAACACTATGGTGAAATTTCAGTTCTAGTTATAACTGACTGATAACGTTAATATTTTACGTTATCAGTCATCAACTCAGCGCAGATGACAATAAAATAAACATGTAGCTAGCTTTAGTAGTTTTAGGGAACATGTGATTTTCAAAAAAGGTACGATACCTTCACACGTTTTTTCATATTGTACTTCCATTCTTTATCCTGTAAATTGATATCATCCGCATCCTCGTCAAATACATCCTCTCCACTGTACTGTACAGACTTAACCCAAGACATGGTAGACTTTTCCCAAATCAGGGTTGAACGTTTAACAACATTTTGACTGCAATTCACATGGTCAGAAAAATTACGACGTCATCATAACGCGCATTTATTTTTGTTCTTCAGATGGTACGGGACGGCACGACAAAAAGTGCTACTGCCATCTTCAGCGTTGGAGTTAATAACGTTCACTCGCAGATTGCGTTTTAGTTACTCTGTAGATGGCGCTAAAGCCAAACAATTTCAAAAAGCATAAAATATGCAGTCCTACCACTCCAAATAATCAAAATTAACCTTAAAGTCAATTCCATTGTTTGATCCCAGTCATCAGTGATACATCTTTTTTTACATGCAAGAACTCTTTGGCAATTAATCTAATATATGTAAAAAAAAAGCCTAAAACCAATAAGCATTTTCAAAAGAATGTACAGTCAACACAGAAGTTTTACATTTTAAATACTAATACAATATAGCCTGCAGTCCTGTTTAAAGTACACTCATAAACCATTAAAAAATATATAGTGGTAAAATATCTGATTAACACTGTAATTGGAAACCCATTCTTTAGCAAATGAAGGTCTAATTCTGAACAAGGGTCATAAGGGTGCATGATCAATTGGATTTGCCATCAGACTGGCAAGCGGTGTGGCCCACTGAGAATACGGACTGACTTGAACCTGTTTTAAAGTGCTCAAACAAGCCATTGAATTATGATACATTGAATAACTCAAAATTGAACTTAAAACCAACAGTATTGGTAGCTGCTCTCCATCCTTCACCTTTTGACATTTTGTGATGAACACTAATATATAGAAAAAAGATATTTGATATTGTACTAGATACTATATTCTTTAATACATTCAGTACATCACATAACTCACTAGAGGGTAGCACATACCGTCAGCACAGGGTGTCAAAGAAGGCCAGAAACAAGGTCCTGATGATGTTAGTGCAATTTATGCAAATAAAATATGGAATTTTATAAATGAAATGCAGGCAAAAACTGTTGTAAACAGAGAAACTAAACACATTTATATCATACAACCTACAACTAGGATGCCCTAAATTGTTAAATATAAGATCTGTGTTCTTATGTTACGTCTCTTCACAAACCCAGGAATAGAACTAATAATAATTTCTGTTGCATAAATAATTTTTAGCATAAATAAATGCCCGAAAAGAAATCATAGGGTAAAAGAAAGACAGCAAGCATGAAGTATAACAACAGTTGTGTAATCATTTTTAGATTCAATTTATTTCAACATCTTACTTTAGCTTTCTTTGTGTGGTCTCTTGATCTGTTTCAAGGTCTGAACCTTTTTCATGCTGAACCAGCCACTCATGTGCCTTGTCATACAAATCTGAAAACAAACAAAACAGAACCGTTTCAATTTGTACACACATTAGAAAAAAAACAGAAATGTAGAAATATTTAGAAAATATTCAATATCCCCATAGAGCACCCCTCTCATGTCTCAAAGTCTGGAACTCTCTTTCAGATGACGGCTAAACTGTTAAATTAACCACCCCAAACATGGTACCATAAAGCAAAGGCAATCCAGCATTTAATCCATCCTGCCTCCGTTTTACAATTTTGATAATTGTACATAAATGTATTAAACAAGTAATGCTACCCTGATTGACGGTTTGATGAAATCCCTTTAGAAAGACAAGTGGTTTATATTTTGTATGTTGTTGGGGGGGTGATTTATTTTTATTTTTCAATGTATATGTAACACATAAATTATTATGTGTCGTGGTTGGACCTCAGAGGAGAATTCAGGTTTGGGTAGGTATTGCGATTTAAGTAGTAGACTCCCCTTTGATGGTGCTTGTTGCAGCTGTAGTAGTAGAGGCCCTTGCTGGTCCACCACAAACAATTGCAGATATTTTGACTTTAAGATTTCTTTCACCAAAAGAAATACCATTAGCCTCTAGCCTCTTTGCTTCCTTAACAAATTCATGCAAGAACTTTAGACTAGTTGGTTTCCTTTCACCAAAGAATATCCCAATGATTAATGGGGACTGGACCAAAACATCATAGTCTTCTGCTTGCCCTAATATAGGCCAGAACTGAGCACTTCAGCTTTTGTGTGGTGGCAGGCCATCAATATATATTTGAAGATACACAGGGTCAAATAGCAGTGGGTGAAGTGTGAGATGGGATAGCACACCATGATCAATGCCAGCCAGGAAATAGGTTACCCCCAGTGACTTCCTTAGTTGTTATGACAGGTCTTGTTTTTAACAAATCTGTGGATCTTTGGGTAACCCAATTTCTAGCATTTTCTTGGTCGGAATAGTTTAGTAGTTCATTTAATGCTGAATGTGTAATTTGTTTTCTTGTGTAATTTGTTGTAGCCACAGACCAGTCAGCCCATGCTGACCCCTGTATACTGCTGAAAGTATCTACAATGGGCACGTGAGCATCAGAACTGGACCACAGAGCAGCAGATCACATTTCGTTATTTTTCCCAAATTCAACAGACTCTATAGTAGTTTTTCTATGATCTATCATATGAAGATGTTCTTTGTGTCTCTGCTTCCAATAAGACCAAATGTAAAGTTAGTTTTGAAACTGAAGCGTCAGGACATTAGCTAAAGACTTCCAGTCATTGGGCTAACACTGGTAAGCATCTTCCTTCAAACTGCATAGTTATTTTTCCCAAATTCAACTGACTCTATAGTAGTTTCTCTATGATCTATCATATAAAGATGTTCTGTATGCAGACATGCCTAGAGCCTTCAAAAATATGAATGGCATCATAGACTTACATTCATGCATCATGATATGTCTCATATCATCAATTTTCCATCCACTACCGGTTTGAAATACAATGCACTCTTTAAACATCTGGAAAATCAAAAACAAATCTCTGATAATGTTGTAGACTTACATTATTGCTCCAAATGGAAATGCAGTGAACAAAATGGAAATAGAGTATTGTTCAAAGCCGCTTTGCACAGCCTCTTAACCCTGCCTACTGCACTTTGGTACATCTCTTTGGGATCTTTGCCTGACTGCAGACAGTCCTAATTCATTAAAGCTCCTTGAAACTAAGAGGGATGTTAATATTTAATCATGAAATTACTGGAAGAACGACTACCTTTCAATTTCTTACTATTTCGCTATACAGTAATTCTTTTTCTATTTACAGAGATTTGGTTCTCAAATGCTGATCCATTAGGAGAGATGAAAAATGTCCAGTGGGAGATTGTCTACAGTCTAAACACAAAGTGTACACAAGCTACTTTCTCCAATAGCCTGTCATTCTTGATGCTGGAAATGTTATTAGTTTTGGAACAAGATGCCACTGCCCACATTTTGAATAAACTCAGGTAAATATTAAATCTTGCCTTAGAGTAATTTTACTATACTGATAAGCCAGGTGTTAGCACTATAACTATAAGTAACCTTCCAAGGTTGCGCTTCTCAGAAATGTCTCTTTCCTTAAAAGGAACACCGTTTCCTGAAAGACCCATATAGTACACATTGGATTTTCTGCCGTTCTGCTATTTTGAATATGGTGAAAAACATATAAAACACTACTCCTCTGACACTGAATGACCACGCCGCACAAATATGTGCAACAAAATCACTCACCTCAGTATTTTCAGATTAATACCTAAAACAATATTTGCTATTACAGTTTTTTTGAATTGCTAAAACATTAAACCCCATTCTCTAAACAAAATTCTCAGTGGCCTAAACCAATTTGTCGAATTACTTACTCTTTTGGCAAAACCGTGAACACATTCTGGTAGTTTGACACGATTTCAAAATGCTTTCACTCTGTTTGCAAAACTCTAAACACATTTCTCACTGACTAAATGATGTTTCACACTGTGATTTCACTATGGTAAACACAAGTGGCAAACGTTAAACACAACTACAACACAGTTTGTTTACACACAATGACTCAAAATAGTTTACGCTTGTTTCGAGTGATATGATGAAACCAAATGTACAGAATATAACTCCGTTCTGAGTACACAGATGGCACAGGTCGGAGGCAGAGCCGGAAGTATGAATCTCTCATTGACTTTGGTATATTGTAATGGGATTTCCATTCTTTGGTTATTGGGTTTTACAGAGTGGACTACTGTATTTTTATGCCACTGCTGGTTTACATACAGTGGGGAGAACAAGTATTTGATACACTGCCGATTTTGTAGGTTTTCCTAGTTACAAAGCATGTAGAGGCCTGTAATTTGTATCATAGGTACGCTTTAACTGTTAGAGACGGAATCTAAAAACCAGAAAATCAAATTGTATGATTTGATTTGTAGGTCACTCTAGGACCTTGAGATGCTTCTTGCGAAGCCACTCTTTAGTTGCCCTGGCTGTGTGTTTTGGGTCATTGTCATGCTGGAAGACCCTTACTGAGGGAAGGAGGTTGTTGGGCAAGATCTTGAGATACATCCATCCCCCCCTCAATGCGATTCAGTAGTCCTGTCCCCTTTGCAGAAAAGCATCCCAAAGAATGATGTTTCCACCTCCATGCTTCATGGTTGGGATGGTGTTCTTGGGGTTGTACTCATCCTTCTTCTTCCTCCAAACACAGAGTGGGGTTTAGACCATCAGACCACATGCCCTTTTCCCATTCCTCCTCTGGATCATCCAGATAGTCATTGGCAAACTTCAGACAGGCCTGGACATGTGCTGGCTTGAGCAGGGGGACCTTGCGTGCGCTGCAGGATTTTAATCCATGACGGCGTAGTGTGTTACTCATGGTTTTCTTTGAGACTGTGGTCCCTGCTCTCTTTAGGGGATTGACCAGGTCCTGCTGGTTGTTGCCTTCTCACCAAGCTGCTTGCCTATTGTCCTGTGGCCCATCCCAGCCTTGTGCAGGTCTACAATTTTATCCCTGGTGTCCTTACACAGCTCTCTGGTCTTGGCCATTGTGGAGAGGTTGGATTCTGTTTGATTGATGGTGTGGACAGGTGTCTATTCTACAGGTAACAAGTTCAAACAGGCGCAGTTAATACAGGTAATGAGTGGAGAACAGGAGGGCTTTTTAAAGAAAACCTAACAGGTCTGTGAGACCCGGAATTCCTACTGGTTGGTAGGTGATCAAATACTTCATCAAATACTTCAATAAAATGCAAATTAATTACTCAATATTCAATATTTTCACTGAACAAGCTGTGAATATTATACTTTTTCATTGCAAAATGTGTTTACTATTTACAATTACAAAAATCTGTGTCTACATGCCCAGCCTGCTGTGTTCTCCATTTTTTCATGTAGTGTCTAATGAATGCTCTGAAGTGTTTTGACTGGCTGTAGTAACGATCTGAACGCCATGTGTGATTTCGAGAACAGAGTAAATGTTTTTGAGGTGATTTTGACAGAAGAGTCTGGGGTTTTGTGAATGTAGTTTTTAAGATGTTGGTTTTGTGTTTAGAGTTTTGAGAAAATGGTTTTCAAGAAATGTGCTTTAGCAATTGTAAAAAACTTTAACCAAATCAAAATTCATGTGTTTCTTTAAGAACTTTCATATTGACCACAAGGTGACACTATAACGTTCACATGTTCTTGTCTCTTGATCTTTGACTTTGTCATTTGGCACATATGATATGAAGTCTTGATAGCCCTTGCAGTGTTTCAGAACTTGAAGCTTGTTTTTTGGTGCAATTCTTTTTAGGAAATAGTGATTATTTGTGTAATTAAGTTGCGGGTAAAGTACTGTTTTCTTCGCACATTTTTACAACTTTTATTTAGTAAATGGTGCATTTTGTCACAGGGCTGATATTCAAAATAAAAAGTACATTGTCTTGCGGTATTAGAAACTTGGTACTTCATGCCATATTTACACAATATATCCACAAACATTGTAAGTCCTGCTGGACTGCATGTGTTGTTAATGTCAATCCTCAGATGCTCGTCGCTATCTCCTGTCAAAGTTTCAAACAGAAAAATCTGTTATTTGTGATGACAAGCACATTACTTGCACATAAATATTGCATTGTCCTCCTTTCTTCTCACCATTGAGAGAAGAAAAAAAAGTCCCTGCTTTATTTTAAGATTCCCTGTTCTCCATGCTAAGCTTTATGGAAAACACCAGAGAATCAACTTGTTGGACAAATGCATTTCACCTAGGCAAGAATGCATTTGCAAGTGGTGGACAACAATGGCCTTGAGAATACTCAGAGGCCACGGTGGAGATGTCTTTGCTGTGGAAATGGAGTCAGTTCAGGGGCCTAATTCGCAGCAGTAGCCACACCTTCATTCCCTCTGCTCAGAGCAAAACAACAAGACAGGGCAATCACCTGACACATTTCCATCCAATTTCCACTGCAGAATGTGTTCATTTTTGGCCTAATGGCATGTCATTTTGCTGGAGCCTTTGGTCAAGAATTAATCCTGGAATCAAAACAGATTTTCCGGGGAGCAATCTTCCATCAAGTATTGATTTTTTTACACTCACGGAGGCTGTACTCCCTAATTTAACCTGACAGCCGGCAGCACAATGGACTGGAAGCACCTTGGCAACTCACAGAGGGAACTCTCCATCTCCTCTTCTCTCCCTTTTTCTCTCCCTTTACCTTCCTCTCTCTCCATCTCTTCTCTCTCCGTCTCTTCCTCTCTCTTTACCTCTTTCACCCACTGTTCTGAAAAAGTGAAACATAGGTGGGACAAGAAATCATAGACGTATGAAACAAAGATCTTCAGCTGCAGAAAACAGGGGAGTAAAGCTTCTCGGTTTTATCTCTAATTATAAGTATAGTGCATCTCGGGCAGGTCTAAGTCTGAGAGGGGAAAAGGGGGAGAGTGTTCTGGGGCCATCAGGTATCATTATGGTCCTGTTGACATCTCCCTGTTTTGAGTGATTCTCATTTGTGATTTCCCCCAGTCATTTTCCTGAGGTGCCCGAAGAGGTTTTTATGAGAAAGAAGGCTGGAGTGTCCCACTAACAAGGGGGCCTAGATGAGGCCAACCATACCTCTCATTCCTTGATCCATATTCCCTTTCTCAATTTTCCAATGTACTCCCTGGCGATGTCTCAGAGAGCACTAGGTATTGAGAGAGTGGAAGAATTGGCGAACTTTGTCCATATATACTGTACATCTCATCAGACAAACAGTTATCTGACAGGCCAGAACATCTGAGACCAGGATCTTTGACTATTTAATCTTCTGTAATCTATGTACAGAAATACATAGCACTTTTTCACAGGGTACCACTCTACAATAAATTCCCCAGGGGATCCATGACCATTTAATCTTCTGTAATCTATGTACAGAAATACATAGCACTCTTTCACATGACACCCCTTTACATTTAACTCCCCAGTTTTTACCTTGTTGGCTGAAATGAAACAAAACAATATACAGTATGACAATATTTTCTTCATTAGATAGCTTTGGTTTGGGTCCCTTGCATCCAACTAATTAATTGAAAGCACACTTATTGGATATCCTTTTTTCTTTATTTAAATGCCTTGAGTTACCATTGGAGGAAATCGAAATAGACCCTGGAAGAGTTAATCAGTAAAACCTGTCCCTTGTCTTTAGCACCATGTGAAAAGCCTTTTAAAAAGACGGAAACAGGATAAATAATATATTTTTATTTTACAGTTATTGTGATAATTGTGGAAACTTTTTGGGGCCTGGAAAGTGATTTATATAATGAGCACATGTAGCAGTAAAGTGACTTGCTTTGGGGATTTAAAGACATCCCTTATTTAGACACAATTATATTTGCATAAATATAGAATATTGTTTATTACAAAGACATATAAGGACCTAAAGCATTCTTTGTACATTAACTGTTCAGGGGAGGACCATTATGGTATTTATATTATTATATATAATTATTGTTCATATGGATTTAAATAATTAGTTGCTACGCTTATGTCTAAATCCAAAGCATTCTAAAATATTTTAAAGTATTGATAACCCTATATTTGAGCGTGTGTGGCCTAACATTCAGTAAATCATAGTTTAAATAATGGTGTTCTTATTGGTGTACAGTTAATAGATTCTTACTGTACATACTGTAACCATAATGGTAAAACATATTAAAAGTCTTGAAGCAACGATATAGATAGATTTAGAATTGGAAGATTGGAAAATATACCATTCAATAAAAAATAAAATACAGTTGTTGCAAAATACCATTAGATTCCAGAACAACCCCTTGAACATGATATTAGTTAATATTGGTACATTAATTACAATGATTGAACTTGGAATTTTAGCAAAACCAAGGATCCTAGAGGTTAATGAGTCAAACTAACTCCTTTGGGTTGATGCATGCGTGACAGAAGTGATGGAACAAACAGGGTCTTGTCCTGAGACTTTATGAAAAACTGGAGGTGTAACAAAGTGAGAAGATGCATTCACACACTCAGTATGGTCTGGACATGGTAGTTTAATGGGCTGTGGGCAATGCAATCTGCTGCTTCAGTCAGGATGACAGCCATCTCCATAAAAAACCTGGGCTATTAACTCCTCTACCTTCAATGGCCTTATATTGTGTCATGGCTAATAATGGTGTGGGGGTGGGAACAACACCAAAAGCATTGTGGGATCATATGCATGGGCAGCCTGGATTGCATGTGAGAATAGGTAATTGCACCCCCAGAGGCATCCTGGTTCGCAGAGCATTGTGGAGCATTGCAGAGCAGCATGGTAGGAGATTCCTCAGTGGCTCGGGTGGGGTGTGGGGGGGGGGGACTGAGCAACGAGAGGAGGAGCAATGTCTCAACCTTGAGGAGGAAGTAAAAACGAGGAGGCGGAGGAGTGCTGGTAGTGAGGGATACACCGACAGTTCATTTACTGAGAACATCAGCCCAGTGCGCATTGTCTGAGAGATAAGGAAAGTGAATGCCTCATGCCTGATGGAAAACAAAGGGGGTAATTTAAAACCATCTGCATCCAGCACATGCAGTCTCCTTCTCCACCTTTCGCTTTTTGTGTCCTGACTGATATTGAAACATAATCCATTTGGGCCGGCGACATGTCATAATATTTTCTTCCCGCCACCCTCATTCCCTTTCAGGTCCATTTCAGTCGGCGGATAGTTCAAGGGGAACGTGTTATGAGACAGACGGCTGAGTTTTGCACGGACCTGTTCGAATCAGGGGAGATTATTCCTTTCTGTTAAGACTGTCGTAGATCAATGCGGAGACTTATTTCTCTGCTATTTGAAAAACAAAAAAAGAACAAAAAGTGATGTTGTATTTTTTATGATAAATGTCGAGGAACAAAAATGCATAGTGTTGCAAATTGTTGTTTTGGGCCATGGATATTGTTTAAAGCCCCTTTGCGGTCTTTGTAATTACATTTAGAACTCTTCACTGTACATTCAATAAATCAATACATGTGTTTATTTAATGAAAATAACGGCAACGTTTTTTAATTTATTTTTCTATTCCCATAAGCATTGAAACACTTAGTCTAATGATGTCGTGGTTAAAAAACGACAACCTTTAGAAAGGGGAGTGGACATGCAGTCGCTCTATTTATTCTTTTTGTGACTTTCCTTTTCAAGGCTCTCCATTGAAAGAGGGAATGATAGAGAGATGTAGAGGAGATGTGGGGTGAGGGGGGTGGAGATGGAATCGCTCGGCAACGTGGCAACGCGTGTTCATATATCCAGAGTGATGGTCCCTCTGGATCACTGCTCACCACCGTTAGGAAGCAAAGTTGGAATGAAATACACAATCCTGCTTGACTGATTTATCATGGGTTCATAATAATCAGATAAAATAAAATATAACATCTGTAGTCCATCCCACCTGAACATCTGAAATTCCATTACTTTTTTTATCAGTTCTTACAAAAAGAAATGTTATGAAACATTTACATTTTACATTCATTTGACCCACATTCTGGGGATATGTCATCAAAAAATCTTTGAGAATTGGGTTTTCTAGCTGTACCAGTTCTTTAGGAACCAAGACTTGTTTCCACCAGCTTTAGTATTAAATGTATTAATTAATAAAATATTATCAACCTTATCTCACCCATAGAATTACAATGACTAAAACCAAACCTTCTAATTCAAATCTCATGATATGTGGTCTGGAATATTAGTTTAATATTATCTATTATTTGTAATGTGTGTGTGAGAATCTGTATCAGTTGCATTTGGCTATACCAACATCAGAAATGGCAATCATTTGAGTGATTTTACCTCACATATTGGGTTAGTCCTCACATACAGAGGGATGTTATTGTGTTGAGAATGAGATATGTTCTTTTTGGGCCATGGTAACTTATTGATAAGTCCACTTTTGCAGCTGAAGCTAACTTTTCCTTCAGCAAACAGTGAACCTTTTCAAATATGTCTGAATAGCAGTGAATGCAGAACGATATTGCAAATATATATTAAAATAAAGAAAACAAGACCAAATCATATCAAATAGCCCAAGTTGTACCACACTATCATAACATAAGATACTGTTCATTTAGTGTTTAGAAACAAAAAGAGGAAAAAGCTTAAAGGACAAAAAAAAAGATCTTCAACATCAATTTGCCGCCTAATATTAATAATTTATGGCGTCTGTGCTTTTTTATTATTATTATTTATTTATTTACTACTTTCTATTCGCCAGTCAGTTTGTTTTCAAAGGCTTCATGGACAAGAAAGCTATTTCAAACTTTAGAGTTTAGTTTCAAAAGGCTTTCACCCAAGAATGTTTTTCCCCCTCTCATTCACTTGTCTCGTTATTGTTATCTGGTAAAGCAAAGAAATGAAACATTGATGTGAAATAACCCTGACATGTATTCCTTTCTATTGACCCTATGGAAATCTAAATGAATTGCTACTGACCCCAGAGGCTTGCAGCCTGTCCACTTGATTTTAGGTGTGAGCTCTCAGTATTGAAAGGTGGTTCATTGGTGAAAGGCCTTTGTGGACACTTCTCTTTCACTCCTGGCATTGTTGAAGCCCAAGGAAAAAAGTGTTTTGAAAAATACATGGGGAGGGAATAAAAGCCACAATGCCGAACTTTGAGCAAACGTACCATTTCTAAGTTTAAGTGGAATATAGATGGACCGGCAATCACAGAAAATTATTCACTGGTAAAATAGTGATGAAATATTTACAGATTTGAATATGTTCTACAGATATCCAAGATTGTTGAACCCTCCAGTGTCCTGTCTGCACTTGTCATTAACGTAGGTTGGAAAAGTGTTGGGTGTACAGCTTCAGGACCACCCCAATCAGGACTAATTATTTGAAAATTCCCGGTCAAGTTTGAAGCTGGTCTACAGCCCTGAATATGCCCTCATGGTCAACACTCAGTGTCTCCTGATACTTGTGTACTTGAGTTCATCATTAGACCCCAGCTCCCAAGATCCCCACTTCTTCTTGAATGCCTCAGAGGCCTCACGATCCCTGAGGTATTTCCTCTCCTACCTCTCTTGCAGTAAATAGTTCCAGGTCCCTAAGGAGGCCTTGAATGTCATTCCATTACTTCGCTGATGAGACCCAGTTTTACTTAAACAAGAAAGAAACACTAGGCAAGGCTTATTGGGCCAGGCCACGGGTAGGAGGGAATGCAGTGAACAAGGCTTATTGGGCCAGGCCACGGGTAGGAGGGAATGCAGTGAACAAGGCTTATTGGGCCAGGCCACGGGTAGGAGGGAATGC
>JACXGK010010796.1:0-17263 GCA_016801125.1 Novumbra hubbsi
CTGAGGATGGGGTGGCGAGGACTGAGGATGGGGTGGCGAGGACTGAGGATGGGGTGGCGAGGCCTGAGGATGCCAACAGACACTGTGAATCAGTAAAGCAGATGGGTACACAAGCCCTTTGTCTGGTCCTTTGGTCTGACAGGGTACAGCCACAGATTAATGCTTATTTGATCCCATTTGCTGGGCAGAGAATATTGATGGTCTTTCACCACTTCATAACTATTTTGGCATCTCATGTGAACATCAGCATGTCCATGTATGGTTTTAGTTGAAAACAGCAAATGATCATCTCAATTGTAAAAATGCACCTGTTCAATATCTGGGGAATACTGTAATATCTGGGTAAGGATATCTTGGTGAATGATTTGAATTCCCTCTAGCGTATTGACGCTGTTTCATTCTGGTTCACGATCCACCCGTGATTCTATGCCCCATTTAATTGTTGTGTATTCAGAGGTCTTGTTGTTAAGTTGAAAGAAGGAAGGCAGCAGAGACCTCAGCTACATTTATCTGTCTGTTTAGCTGACAAATGAGAGTGTGGCTGGAACATCACAGCACTCGTAATTGGCTTTACTGTGTGCAGAAAACACACACACACTGAGGACATAAAGCCCTGCATATCGCCTGCCAAGTTGTTAGCAGCCGAGACCTGCCAGAGCGCACTGCGCCTGTGTGTGTGTGTGTGTAGGCGCAACTTGATCTTAAAGCTAATGTCAGTGTTACATTTTTGTCCATGGGAGTTAAACATCTGCAGGTAATAGATATTAGCCTCTACTAAACAAGGGAACATTAACATCTATAGGTGATAAGGGTTAGGTTTAGGTACAAAGGATAGAATTCACTCTGTTTAAGGTGACGGATGCCCCCAAAACAACAACACAACTGGAAGTGGTGGAATATCCTAAGATAAGTGTTGGTACTCTAACTTAATGATAACGGATCACCATATCACCATATGGGTTCAAACTCAAAACTTTTGGCTTTAGACATTTAGCGCCCCCTGTCCAAAACACCCTAGAAAACTGCCAGTTTGTGGAATACCATAGAGCTCAACACATCCCAGTCATGTTAAGATGTTTTCCCCATCTGGACAAATGGCTGAAATAGAAGTTAATCTAGTGTTACTGCATCATGGGTGTTTATGTGTGTGTGTGGTATAGATGTTTGTGCGAGAAGGAGAGCTGCATAGTCACATTGAGTGTGTTTACTTAGATATTTGAAAGAGGTAGCGATGTCCACTCCTGTATACTTTATGGCTATTCGTTATTCAAGGTGGATTGAGTTTGTATCGCTGAAGTATTGAAGTCTTGATAGTTATAGCAAACGTTTAATTGACAGTGGAGTCTTCATTTGTGCTGCATGTGTCGGCTCAATGGAAATGTATTTTCATTTCCCCAGCGTGAAACGCGGTGGTGCAGAGGAAGTGGAGGCCTGTAAATGGTAGTGTTAAACCTGCTGTGATGAAAAGAGAACACAAAGCCCTGTTCCTGAATCACCTCTTTGGCCTGATACTTGTCACCCATCCGATGAGGAGTTCGCTTCTCCTTAGGCTGAAAGGCACCCAACTGCAGGCTTACACACACACACGTGCGCGCACATGGACTCACACACACGGGCACATGGACTCACACACACGCGCACATGGACTCACACACACAGCCCTCGTGGGTGATTTTGTCGTTTAGTCCAGTTTTAGGAGGAGGTAATCATGTTAAAGACTTTATATCTCTGATTTAAAGGTCCTCAACTGGCAATGAATTCATGGAACAATTCACATTCACTTCATTGGTTTTTTTTTTACTGGCTGAATAATATTCCGTAGCATAATTGGTCACAATGAAAGTTGATGATCCTGTGAATGTGTGGTTTACCCGGAGAGGTCGATTCATCAGTTTGTCAAATAGCTCTGTTTGTGCTATAAACTTCCTGTTTTGGGATTTGACTTTTGACCTTTGACCTGAAGGAAGAGTGCCCTATCGGTTCTGCAAGGCATTTTACAACATGTTTATATTGCCATAGCAATAAAGGTACAGTTTTACAGTAATTCTATATATTACTGAAGATATCTAAAAGTACTTTTTTATTATATCAAATTGGTCTTGCTATGCCTTGTAGAAACTACTGTATACATAAACAAGTATATGAGAAATTAGTCGTTGAAAAGACAACAAAAATAATTTTGAGGGTCTTTTGAAATGTCTACCCTATATCTGAGATGTATTAGAAAATGTTTTAATCATCTATAAAAAAACACTGCAAATGTATTATTTGTGCATGATTTGAAACGGCAAATGTCTGTATTTATAAGGTCACACAGCTGACAGTGCATGTCAAAATAAAAACCATGTGGTGGAAGGAATCGTCCATAGAGCCCCGAAGCAAAGATTATATCAAGGCACAAATCTGAGCAAGGGCACAAAAAATTGTCCTCCAGAACACAGTGGCCTCCATCATCCTTTAATGGAAGAGGTTTGGAAAGACCAACCCATTTCCTTGAAGTGGCAGTCTGGCCAAACCGAGCAATTAAAGGTACAGGGACAGTGACAAAGAACCCAACAGAGCTGAAGAGTTCCCGTGTAGAAATGGGAGAACCTCCTAGAAGGACAAAGTAACTGAACCAAAAACAATTCGATTTTAACCACAATATCATTTATTTATCAAAAGATTTACAAAGATGCCATTTCCTACTGGGGAAAAAGTTAGTACACCCTATGGCCTAATTACTGGTATTACCCCCTTTAGATTAACCTTAATAAGACATTTCCTACCACTGTCTACCAGTCTCTGACATCAACTGGGAGAAAGTTATGCAGAATTCTTTCAGCTGTGTGATGTTTGAGGGGTTTCTTGCAAGCACAGCTAATTTCAAATCACCCCAAATTTCAAACAATTTAAAAGTGGAGAACATTTAAAACCACTGCCAACATACTGAGCTCAGGCCGTCCTAGCAAATTTAGCCCAAGAGCAGACCACCAGATGTTTACTTGCTTTTATCTGTTTATATATTTGATTAAAAGAGTTACTGTACACTCATTTTCATTGCAGTGCTTGTTTTCTACTTCCAAGTTAAGACGTTCATATTGATGTAAGGTCATATATTTCCCGTCCTATGGCTAAGGTGAGGATTGTGGTGGATCGGCTGATCCTAGAACTGTGCCTAACATCACGTTCTACTAATGACAACGGATGGGAGGTTCAGTGTTGGACGGGTTCTGGGATACTCAGCCTCCCTTATCAGTGATGTCACTCAGGCGATAAGAAGGACATCCAGATAAGAGCCACTAGCCCTGTGCTCCCATGGCCTTTCCATGGAGCGTCGGGAGGACAAACACACACACACACACACACACACGAGGTAAAGTAGGAAGATAAAACGAAGAACATCTCCACTGGTTCATTTCTTCTCTCCTCCCAAGTACCAATTCTTGGTTGAAATTCATCAGTTGCCGTCCCAGTTATGGGTCATCTCTCTCCAGCTCCTCACCACGGCAGCGTCTACATCTGGTTTCCACGTGTCCATTAGCGATGCGTGGGATCACTGATATCCCACAAGCCGCACGGTTGCATTCACGGGGCAGCCAGGTTCAGCATCATAAAAATGGTTTCGGATGATGAGCGATCGGAAAGAGGGTGGGTTGAATGTTAAATAACATTGCCGGGCCTGACAGTTTCATTTGCAACAATCTGTTACTTCTGAGAGAACTAATCACCTGCATGCCTCTCGGAAGTAGGCTGCATTTCAGCTGCCAGCACCAACTCCGTCACTCAGTGTGAAGAAATACTAACGTGTAATGTATGTTACAGAAGCGTCTTTTATATTTATATTTATATTGTAGGGCTGGGTTTGGGTTTCAAGAAATCATTGTTGTCGGGGCTGTTGCGGAACCATTATTAGGAATATAGATTGGGGGGGAAATAATGCTAAACTACTGAAATACTGTTCTGTCATCACAGAATACAAGTCATTACTGTTCTGTCATCACAGAATACAAGTCATTACTAGTCTGTCATGACAGAATACAAGTCATTACTGTTCAGTCATCACAGAATACAAGTCATTACTGTTCTGTCATCACCGAATACAAGTCATTGTTGTTCTGTCATCATATAATTCAACTCCATACTGTTCTGTCATCAGAGAATGCAAGTCATTGTTGTTCTGTCATCACATAATTCAACTCCATACTGTTCTGTCATCAGAGAATACAAGTCCATATTGTACTTTAATCACAAAATACTGGTCCATACTCTTTTGTCATCAGAGAATACAAGTCCATACTGTTCTGTCATCACAGAAAACGTGTCCATAATGTCCTGACATCACAGAAAATGTGTCTATAATATCCTTACTCCACTGAAAACGTGTCCATACTGATCTGGCATACGTGTTTAAACTTGTCATTCTACACTAAGCTTATATTTTCATTTGGTGCGCAGTGCACATATAATTATTAGGGGGGCATTCTACCTCAATTCCGAAGGCAGTTTACTACACGTGTCAGTGGTTGTGTGTGTGTACACGTGTCAGTGGTTGTGTGTGTGTACATGTGTCAGTGGATGTATGTGTATACACGTGTCAGTGGTGGTGTGTGTGTACACGTGTCAGTGGTTGTGTGTAGTGACACATGGGCGGGGAGAAATTATTCGGTAATAGAATATTTGGTAATAGAATATTTATTCTGGACATGTACTGTGCATAAACACATGATTTGAGGATTTGCTTTCTACTGTATCACAGATTGTAACTTATGTTATAGGAACAGTCTGTCAAACAAGATGATTTTGTACCAGAAGAGAATTGAGATGATGAATTGGACTTGGGACTGCGCTCACTCAGAAGACTCAACGTGATTGTCAAATGAAGACAGACTAAGACGGCACTGTCAACCAAACCGTCTCAGTGAGTTTACTTATGCAAATGAACCACCAATTGCCCAAAACCCTCCCACTCGTTGCTTTAGATTTAAGCCAGATGCAATTAAAACAGACGAGTAAAGCAACTTGTGGAATCAAGGAAGAATAGATCTGGCTTCTAATCAATAGCATGTCTGTGATACCCTAGTCAAGGTCACTGAACCATCAGTACTGTACGTGGGGTAATAGACATCGAAAGGCAAGGGATGAATAAATACATTCATTGCTGGAGCTCCAGTTGTTCATAGTGTTTAATTCCTGCCCTAACGCTTTAAGCAATTAGTGGGCCTGCAAGATCCATCGCTGGCCGAAAAGCACCTGGGGGGGAAAGTCTGAGAGCATCGCTTTTAATTATTCAACCATTATAGCAGTAAACAGATGCAAGCCTTTTCCTGACATTGATGAATATTTTGAGTGCAATCAGTGGGTTGTGTACTGAAGGTGGACCTCTCTCTCCCTCTCTCTCCTAAGCTTCATTACTCCTTGACAGAGTAGGCAGCTGAAGGAGACACACATACGGGCATTGATTTTGGCCCCGAGCCATGTGGGTGAACTCAAAGAGCTTGTCAGGAGAGTCGGAGAAACAGAGATGGAACCCCAAACATGAACCTGACAAAAACAAGGTGCCGGTGTGACCCCTGCCCCATCTACATCATTTGGAAACTTTGGGAAGACGGAGAAGAAGGAGACGGAAAAAAGAGGAGAAGAGACATGAAGCAAAAATGAGTCAAACGAAAGACTAAACAAAACACAGCGCTTTGGTTTCCCTGTACTTTTATTTCTCCGCTGCTTTTCTCCATTTCAACAAACAAATTAATGCCCACTGTTTAGTGTGTCCGTTGGGCCGTAATCTGTTGAAGTTCTTTGATGTGCTCATCCCAGCCTCCTCTGAAGTCCTGTGCGTGGAGTTCCTTTAACAAAGGGAATAAAACAGAGTGATAAAGACGAGAGGCCTCTATTCCTGGCGGACACAGAGCCTACAGCTCTTCCTATACTCTCGGTTTCTTTCTGTCTTTGCCATTTTCTTACTTTCTCATTCTCAGCCTCTCACTCTACATCTCTCTCTCTCTCTCTCTTGAGTTTTGACACACATTGGAAGTTAATAAAGGCAGAACATGATGAACGAACAGGTAAGTAGATATTTTGTTTGATGTTATGTTTATTGTCTTTCTTTATCCCCGTAGCGTTGCAAAAAGTTAAATCAACAACTGTTTGACATTCTTTGTCTTCTGGCGCCAATATATCGGTGTTGCTCTGAAGCAGGTCCAAAAACGCAGAAAAATGGCGATTTGATTTCGTCTCGAACTACTTTTAAACCTCAACTACATTTTGGTTGGAAAATCACCAAGCGACATCAACTGTTCCCGATTGTTTGTGTGCGTCTCAAATAAGCATTGGGCCGTTAGAAAAGGCCTTGTCACAATCGCTCTCTTGGTAAAGCGTCTACGTCGACTTCAAGTGAGGTCTGCGTCAACACCCAATAAGTGGCCTTCGGGACCCGATGACTCCGTCTGCTCCACAAATTCTCCTATCGGAGCACACACATGTCTTGTTCCTGAGCCGTGTGTTTCCTGTCTGCTATTTAATAAGCCTGTCTTGTTTTGTACACTTGACCTTCTGGCCCTCACCGCGGTTATGAACAATGGAGACAACAAACAAAAGGGGCAGCGTTCACTATCTCCCAGAGATCATTACACAACGCTACGAGCTGCAGGTACAGAAATAGCTACAGGGCTTGGTGGACAAGCCCTTGCATTAGCTCATCTTTCACCGAGCCCATACACCTCCGAGTTGAGCCACACTAGCACACACACATAAGCAGACACACACACACAAACACACAGCCACACACACACACAGCCACACACACTCTCACACCGGTGCCAAGGTCTGTCTTGTTTAAGTTGAGGGACAAGGAATCGAAACAAATGGGGCAAGTCGATTCCTGCAGATAGTGAAGCTGTTCGACAGTAACCTGGTCAATGCAGAGAGTGTTCACGCACACCCCCATACACAAACACACAGCCACACAAACGCCAACATTCCATAGAGACAACTGAGCCCTCATCATCAGTCCCCAAGGTGGGGAGGGAACCCAGGCTGCCGAATGTCCGTAAACCCACAACCTGGCGTACCCGTCATCACCACGTCCTGGTTATCACCCCGTGTCAGGCATTTCATGTTCTCCATGCTCGGTCCTCTCCCACCATCAAAGGCCTCCTAATTCTCGGCACCATCAGCCTAAAATAAAGAAGAGCTGCTTTTTCTCCTAACCAGTGTCTCCAGTTTTATCCCGTAGGGTTCCTCTGTGAAATTAAAATAAAGCGAATGAGTTTCCCTTTGAAGGCCAGACAGATAGAAAGAGAAGGGCTGAGAGACTGAGTGAGAAAGCGAGGGAACGAGAGGGGGGGAGGAGGGGAGCTGGAGGGCAAGCAATGGGAGCGCAATTAAAAGTGCACACACTGGCAAAATCGCTGTGCTTTAAAGCTCGGGTTGCTCTGCCTCTTTTGGGATCTCATCAGACTAGGGGCTGCTTTTTGAAGAGATGCTTCATGGTGGACCGTACTACACTCTAGGAGGTAGTGGACACTCCATTAAGGCTGCATTACCATCTGACACCCCCCATATCATTTTTTTTCTCGCTGTCTCTCTATTTCTCTCGGACTTTCCACCACTCTCTCTCTAAGTTTTATACAGCAGAGAAGACTGTCTTAAAACCTCCCATTAGTATATTTATGAACAAACTGAGATTATTGAGACAGAAGCATTACATTCCAAAGCCACATAGCTGTTTGGGCTTAGGCTGTATTTGACTATGGAGTTGGCAGAACTTCCCCTAAAAGTTTCTCAATTAAATTTGACCTGCAGTAATTTACCACATTGCCATGTGTTTTGTCACTAGCACCCCCATGTATACACGTCCCTGTGACACAAGTCCCTCTTAAACAAATCTCAGCTCACTCCTTAACATCCGCTATTTCAAAGTTGGATCACGCAGTTAACCAGTATGGAAACATCTGCATTGTTCAAGTGAAGGAATACAATGCATGAGTGGAGGAACATGATTTCTGAGAGTCCTTTAGGTGCTACTTGGGATGACATAAGTCACGGGTTCCATTTCATCAATCTTGAGGGTGGAGGGGGGCTGTTATGGTTGTACTTGGGTCCCTACTTGGGTCCCTTGTTCAGATTGGTGCCTCAACATGATCATTGCATTGGGGCTCCGTCTGTTCCATTGTTTGGTTTCTGCTCTCACTTGCACGGTCAACTGTTTGACCTTATGTAGATAGTTGTTTGCTTATTCGAAAAAATCCAGTGGAGGAAAAACTATTTTATGCCCTGCTGATTTTGTACGTTTGCCCACTGACAAAGAAATTATGAATTTATAATTTATTTATATATAATGGTAGGTTTATATGAACAGTGAGAAACATAATAACCACAAAAAAATGCAGAAAAAAACATTTTATTCAGTGAAATAAGTATTAGATCCCCTATAAATCAACAAGATCTCTGGCTCCCAGGTGTATTTTATACAGGTAACAAGCTGAGGTAAGTGGCACTCTCTTAAAGGGAATGCTCCTATTTTCAGTTTGTTACCTGTTTAAAAGACACCTGTCCATAGAAGCAATCAATCACTGAAATCCTGCAGCTCTCGCAAGGTCCCCCTGCTCAAGAAAGCACATGTACAGGCCCATCTAAAGTTTGCCAAGGAACATCTGAAGGATTCAGAAGAGTACTGGGTGAGAATGTGTGATCAGATGAGACCAAAATCAAGATCTTTGGCATCAACTGAACTTGCCGAGTTTGGAGGAGGAGGAGGAATGCTGCCTATGACGCCAAGAACACCTTCCCCACCATCTAACATGGAGGTGGAAACATTATCCTTTGGGGTTGTTTCTCTGCTAAGAGGACAATTTCACCGCATCAAAGGGTTGATGGATGGGGCCAATTACTGTCAAATCTTGGGTGAGAACCTCCTTCCCTCAGCCAGGGCACTGAAAATGGGACGTGGATGGGTATTCCAGCATGACAATGACCCAAAATACACGGCCAAGGCAACAAAGGAGTTGCTCAAGAAGCAGCACATTAAGGTCCATGAGTGGCCTAGCCAGTCTCCAGACCTTAATCCCATAGAAAATCTGTGGATGGAGCTGAAGGTCCGAGTTGCCAAATGTCAGCCTCGAAACCTTAATGACTTGGAGAGGATCTGCAAAGAGGAGTGGGACAAAATCCCTCCTGAGATGTGTGCAAACCTGATGGCCAACTACAAGAAACATCTGACCTCTGTGACCAACAAGGGTTTTGCCACCAAGTACTAAGTCATGCTTTGCAAAGGGGTCAAATATTTATTTCACTGAGTGAAATGCTAATCAATGTATAACTTATTTGAAATGCTTTTTTCTGGATTTTTTTGTTGTTATTCTCTGTTCAAATAAACCTACCATTATATATAAATAAATTATAGATTAATAATTTCTTTGTCAGTGTGCAAACCTACAAAATCAGCAGGGCATAGGAATTTTTTTGTTGTCATTTTGTCTCTCACTGTTCAAATAGACCTACCATTATAATTATAGAATGATCATTTATTTGTCAGTGGGCCAACAAACCAAATCAGCAGGGGATCAAACAATTGTTCCCTCCACTGTAGATTTGTCAATTAGTTTTTTCCAACTTGTGCGTTTTTTCCAAATACCTCTCAGGTATTGTTAGGAAATGTCAACTGTTTCTCTATGTTTAATCCAGTGTTTTTATAATTACCTACAGTATACAATTACCTTTATAATTACCTACACTATATGCATTGATGTGAACACCTGTTTGGTGTTTGCTTGCAATTGTATGCCTCTGTCCAGGTTGGCAATGAAAACAAATGGTTCTCAATTTTACTTTGAAATAAGGAGTTTTTTCTCCTATCATTTCTGCTAAGCACTGGTGGTTGTTTGACGGGGATGGAGGGTTGGGGTGGTGTTATGTAGACTTTGGCATTCCATGGTTTGTATGCTACCTAGACCATCTCATAAATGCGTAGTGTGTCAATGTGTGTGTGTGTTCTCCTCACCTTGCAGAGCCCATAATAGAGGGTGATGGATCACGGTTGTGAGGTTTCTAATTGCATTCCTTTCTTACTCTTCTGTAATGGCAGCTGTTCTGAGGGCAATCTCTCATACACTATTAAACCTTCCATATCCGCCCCACACACGCCATTCGTTTTACACAGAGCTCGCATGTGTGTGTGTGTGTGACTATATGTACCTTTCTTGGTAGGTCTGCGTTTCAGTATACATGTTTGGGTCATGACTGAGCCACGTAACAGCCTCTCAACTACACGGCACGTATCTACGTAATGAATCAATCCCACGACCCGACACGTGAAGATGGCCACAGACCATCCCTTTACTCTGTTTGCCATGAGAGATCTAAAAGGACTTCTCAGCAGTCCATTATGGTTTCATAAATGATAATTTATGCGTCTGCGTTGAAATGTGGCCACGGAGCTTCATCACAAGGCCCTTCAGAGCGTCTTCTCCAGCTAATTACAGGGTCAAAAAAGCAATTTGTACCATCCAAGAACGGCCCCTCTTCCACACACACCTCACACATTATGCTAACGAACCAGCTGCCGGCAACACCTCCCCAACAGGCTGCATGACAGAGGGGGGAGAGGAAGGGGGACGAGAGAGAAGACAACAAGCCAGAATGAACGTGTTTCATTTATCTTATTTATTTAGTTTCCGACCTGGAAGGGGCACCTGAGGCGTTGTCCCTGGGAACCAAAACAAGGAGAATGTTTCCTCACTGGTGGACATGTCACTGTTGCGTCCAGGATTTGACTTCAGCATGCTTCAGTTGTGGGGTTTTTAATGAACAACTTGGTCGATGGAGTAGCGACCACGAGTGGTTTATACACTTAAAACATAAATAGAGCGTTTACATTTGATACAAAAGAGTCGCAAGGGAAATGTTATGGACCTATGACTGTGTACCTGCACGTGTCAGTGTTTGGTACACCTCAAAGTGACTCTACATTTCTTTTAAAGTCAATCCACCCCACAGAAAGTGTTAAAATATGACAAGTTAGTACAAAACTTGCCAAAGAAGTTACATCATTTTAATTAAAATATGGCACTGTGTAAGACTTTGCATTAGGCCCTTGTATTAGATGTCACCGATTCCCATGAAGCACTACACATCGTCTGGTTCCAGCTTTCTCGCTGTTCAACTAACAGTAGCCATGTGATCTGAAAATGCTTTAGGATTACTGATGAGTACTAGGACATGATCTTTTGTTACGCTTTGCTACATTTTGATGTATACAGAAAAGTAACCCAAGGACAACTTGTAAATGAGTGAGTCTGCATTACTACTACAACATCCACAGGGGTGTCTACATCTTTGTTGGGAGATGTTCCTGATGAGAAATGGGGGAAGAAGCGAAGAAGAAAATGCAAAAAGTAGTTTAGTCAGAAACGTTTTGCTATTATAATCATGTGAGGAAGTTTACTTCAGCCCAAATATTCAATTAAATTAGACATACTTGTGTTGTGTAAAGTTCCACCTTCACTTAAGCCCAACTATTTCAATCAGATATACCTGTGTTATACCAAGATCCACTCACACTTTAGCCCAAATATTTAATATTTAATTTTTTGAAATAACTGTGTGATACCAATTGATACCAAAGTTAATATACATTTGGGAATGATGCATTTGAAGGTATGAAAGGAATATACTCAAAATGCAATTGTAAATATTAGGACTAATAAGAACATGTATAGTTTTTTGTCTTTGTGAATGTGTCTACTATCACAACCACTTGTTTACACAGGATTCTGTAACATGTAGTGCAAAACCACCCATGAAGACTAAGACCACTCTCCACTGACAGGAAAACAGAAAGCATTTTAATGTTAAATGAAACTCTTTTCTAAGCAATCATAGCCACATGGGATAGTTGCAACAGTCCCCAGTCAACATTGAACGTTTCCTCAATGCCCTGGTGCCTTGATGAATGACCACTAGGGCCATCAGTGAACGGTACAGTGGGGTGCTGGGCTGGTGTCTTGCCATAGGGGACCTATGGGTGAAGCAGCAGGTGTAAAATGCTGACCTCAGCCCCGGAAGTAGAGTGGTTAATCCCCGTTCTAGGCAGACCATCAGCTTGTGCTTCAATTAAATTAGTTCAGCCGGATGTTCAGCCAACATTTTCATTGTTCAGTGCTAATTTATGCTAATCACACGTAAACATTGGTTTATGAAGTCAGTTTTGGAGTTCTGGTTGAGCCCCTTTCATGAATCCTTTGTGTGTCCCGTCCCTAAAGAATCTGTGGTCAAGAGTCAAAAGTGTGCTTTGGCAAGACAAGGCAACAAAGAGGACAAGCACAAACACACACTCTCACTCCGACACAAAAGCATGTGCACAAACACACAGGAGGGGTCTGGATTTGGTTAGATGGCTGTGTACTCGCGTGTACTGTTCAACCCTGCGCATGATATAAGGGACAGGCCAATGCTTTCAGAGGCATGTCAACTGGACACATGAACTACCCCGTCTCCATTAAAGATGCAGTGGTGGGCCACACTGAGGAAGGGAGATGGGAAGGCTGCATCTATAATTGATGGAAATGAGGTGCTCTACAACGACAGGCTGTGTGTGTGTGTGTGTTACATGGTGGGAATCAGGGCCAGAGGGAAGATATAGCAGAGCCCAGGTCACTTCCTGTACCATGATGCATCTGGGCCTGGCGCTACCTCAGCGTCACGAAGAGGATAAGTCTTCCGCACCATTACAGGCCTACACTTGTTCTTCATGTTTAATTTATAAATATCATTTGAGATCAATACTTGGTGTTAATTTGTCTAAGTTACCTATTACAAGGTATGTTTTTTTGAAGAGGGAGAGAAAGCAAGAAATATAGAAAGCGAGAGAGAGCGAGAGCGATAGATCTTCCTAAGTGAGCTGTATGCAGTGATAACATACCAGTGTTTCAATAATGTATGCAATTCCCTTTTATATGTCTGTCAAGTAGATGTTTCAGATGACTCGCCTCAAAGAAGGATGAACATTTCACAAAGCCTAACTGTGACCTGCCTTCTTCCACATCGACAAATCTGACATGCAAAATAACAGGACAATTTCAAGAATAAGGGAACTAAAACAGTGCAGGTGAGCTTTAAGGGTCCAATAACATACCAGATAGCTTTCTGACCTAACATTAGACGTCTAACTATTGATTTGATATTAGTGAGCTAATCATCATATGTTATTTGAAATCTGACTCCTGTATATAGTGAAATAAATTCCATTAGGAATCTCAAAGTCAATATTGAGGGTTGGATGCCCACAGAATACCAGCGACAATGTATACTTGCGCTGGATGAAAACATCTGGTAAATGACACGAATGACAAAAAATTTCAAGGTCTATCAGACAGTTCATCAAACTTTACATTTGTAAAACAGTCATAATGGGGTTTTGCGGCTTTCCGAATGAAGACGGCTTACTTCTGCAGACAAACTGCAGCTGGACATAAGAACAGAACAGTCTAAACCTGCATTGAGCCACGTTGCATCATTATGTATCATTAAATATGTTAAAACGGTATTCACAACGTACACGGCATCACTTGGTTCCGTTCAGGTAATAATGTATTGAATTCTCCAGGTAGCCCGGCCAGCTAGTTCATAATGTGGTATGAATTCTCCAGGTAGCCCGGCCAGCTAGTTCATAATGTGGTATGAATTCTCCAGGTAGCCCGGCCAGCTAGTTCATAATGTGGTATGAATTCTCCAGGTAGCCCGGCCAGCTAGTTCATAATGTGGTATAAATTCTCCAGGTAGCCCGGCCAGCTAGTTCATAATGTGGTATGAATTCTCCAGGTAGCGCGGCCAGCTAGTTCATTTGTGGCACATATAGAATTTCAGTGACAGATGGTTGACTTTCTCAGCTATTTCATAATCTCTCGTCCTTCACAACACCCTCTTGCAGGCAACATCTTCATTTTCTCTGTGTCTTCCACCAGAAATGAAGAAATGGATGGGGTCTAGGGTTAGTAGATAGCTGGTAAATTGGGATGGGGTCTAGGGGTTAGTAGATAGCTGGTAAATTAGGCTTTTTCTTTTGTGAGATTATCTCCTCGCACGAAAACTCAACATGCTTCACGTTGCTCCAATTTAATTAAAATCCCTCAATCTGTTGTTAAAATCAGCGAATGCATTCCATCTTCTTTCTGGAAAGTCCTATCATAGATGTTTTCTCTACACCGTTTGAGCTAGTTCTGCATATCAAAACACTGTGAATTCGAGAGCCAATGAAAACGTTTCAAAAGATTCTGTGCGAATACTGAACTTTACACGGCCTCCTTTCCAGACAAGTGAGTCATTGCTCTTTGCTGTGTGGTCACATGGGTTGGGCCAGCCAGGCTGGAAATAAACATTCACCTGAGAATAGGTTTATGACTGATGCAGCCTATAATGTTACACTTGCATTTCAAGACTACTATGCATCACTAAAAATGTCGTTTAACAAAGCAGTGCATTTCCAGGTTCTTCAGAACAATGGTCCAGCCCAGTAGTCAACCAGACCATAACCAGGCCTCCCATGAACCAAGTTAGTGGCAATTGTTTCCCTGCAATGACCTTGTAAAAGAATCAGACCAAAGCTTGAAATAGTCACTGCTGCTACATTCGGTTTCCTCTCCCTCTCTACCTTCAAGGTCATCATCTGATTTAAGCAAAATGAATAACACAGCTGTTCCCTTTCCCCTCGTTTTCCTTTTCTCCTGGTCTACTTTCTGTCTTCCTTCTGCTGAATGGCAAACCCTTATCACGCCGCAACTGAAGTCCGATTTTAATCACCATTCACACAGCCCTGCCAAATTCCAGCAGGCAAATAACCATGAAACATTTACCAGCCGTTCCTCACTTTGTAGTGTGCAGCTAGCTATTTGTTCTTCTGCTTTTACTGAGTAAAATAATCTACTATTGAAGGGCTAGGAACCAGGGGCACGGAGAGGAAGGCAGACCACCGAACCCTTGCTTTGCCCGAGGACCCGAGCAATCAATATAATTGATCAATAACTTCTTTATTACCACAGAATCACTCCCAGCTAAATACATTTGGAGTTAAAACTCCTTTTTGTGGGGTGAAAATAGTGTTCAAATATTGAACTTTGTGCCAACTCAAGGTCCCGCCACATAAAAGATAAATTACTGCTTTGCTCTTCTAATGTATGATTTCCAGTATTTGTAATAATTCTGTGCTTATACAGTTACACTCCCCTGATACAGTTACACTCCCCTCATACAGTTACACTCCCCTCGTACAGTTACACTCCCCTCGTACAGTTACACTCCCCTCATACAGTTACACTCCCCTCGTACAGTTACACACTCCTCATACGTTACACACCCCTTATACAGTTACACTCACCTCGTACAGTTACACACCCCTCGTACAGTTACACAGAACATACGATCTTCACCATTTGCAACCTCACATTGTAATAAAACAAAGCAATAAATAGGAAATGTTTTAGAATGCATTTTTTAACATTCATCAAAACACTCTGAATAAAATAAACATAACCCAACACAGAGTGAAAGCCTGTGTAAAAAGATTGATTATGGAAAACTTGCCTTGCACCTCTGATGGAGTTATATTTTTCAGGAGTTGTAAGTTCTGAATCATTTAGCAATTTATTTTTCCCACCCATGTAAATTACTTTTATAATATATATAAAAATAGGAGCTGCAGATATTCCCAATAGAACATATTGAATAAACATTAAGGTGGTGACATTACTTTCTTATATCTGATAGTTATTCAAAAGTTGTTTTACAAATTATTTTGCCCAGTGATTTTGGACACCATCATTTGCACAAAGGCCTGTGAGTGGGCCGATTTGATGTAATGGTAATTGTAATGTAATGTAATGATTTGATGTAATGGTAATTGTAATGTAATGTAATGATTTGATGTAATGGTAATTGTAATCGTCACAGCGGAAATCGACAGTCTAAAAATATGAATTTTAACCAGAGGTTATGATGTTAGTTTGACCTACCAGAATGGCTTTCCAACTGGTGTGGAGTGTTGCAGACTTTTCCAAACTCAGCTCAGTCATTCTTTCAACTTTGCTGTCCATTCTGATTCCCAACCAACTGCACAATGCGGGTTTTACATAAACGATGGATACATTTTATCTAGTGAAAAATCTTTTTTATCTTAAAAATGAAGATAATTTCCTGAGCAAGATATCTACATACAGAAGCTAGGTCAAAGATACTGTAGTCCTTATAAGTGGCTCTGCCACTAAGGGGTTTCAACAAATATTTGAAGGAAGACATATTTAGTTGTATTTTTTTCATCAATTCATCATAGTACATTGCGTATTCAACCCAGAGGACCTTTGCACATTTCTGTATTATCATTATTTGACATAACAACAACGAAAAAAGTACTTGAATACTTGTGCAATCTACTGTAAATAACGATGGTGGTCAAGGAAAGGAACTGAAACACAAGTTCTCTATGTCTCATCATTCTTGTCTCTCTTCTGTCTTCAGACAGCGGCCGTCATGAACGATGCGAGACAGTCCTTTGAGCCAGACAGTCAACGTATTTTACAACTCAATCCATGCAATCAGCTGTGCATACTCAGTACCCTGCCCTAGCCAAAGCCCGCCAGCTTGAAGGACACAACAGAGCAATAAATATGGATGCAAAACAAAAAATAAGATTATAATAATACATAAAAAAGCCCCACCATCTCTCCAGGGCCAGTGACATGAAAGTGGTGCTTTACTGCCTCTTGTTAAAGCTGCTTTATGACCTGCCTCTACACGCACAAGGAGATGGGAATGACACCTCCATCGCACAGGGGACTTTTGGGCCCATTCTTTAACATATGAGCCTTTTACAAGACCGATTGAAAGGAAAACAACTTACTTTGACATTGGCAGAAATAAACACGTGTCTTTAGATATTAAGTAATGAGTTGTTAAACAAAACTTGATTGGCGTATTTTCATTTGATGTGCCAGATACAATCCACAGAATTCCCTGAAGGGGCGAGATACTATTTATTTATTTAAATGGAAGACATTGTAGTCGACGGGAATACCCCCCCCCCCCCACAAAAGTGTGTGTGTTTATAAGAAGGTCTGGCTGAGACCACCTTTAGCTGGACCATCTGAGTGTATGTGTTTATAAGAAGGTCTGGCTGAGACCACCTTTAGCTGGACCATCTGAGTGTATGTGTTTATAAGAAGGTCTGGCTGAGACCACCTTTAGCTGGACCATCTGAGTGTATGTGTTTATAAGAAGGTCTGGCTGAGACCACCTT
>JACXGK010010797.1:0-17260 GCA_016801125.1 Novumbra hubbsi
GACACAGAGACAAGACACACAGGGGATTAAGTAGCCAACTACATTAGATGCAGCTGGCGGGTAATCAGGAAGGGTGTGTTCACAGGACATGGGAAAACAGGACATACGAGTACGACGGCACCTAAAAGGCCGGTGACGTCGAACGCCGGGGTGCGACGCGATCAGGAGAAGGCACGGCATCAGGAGGCGCCGTGACAGCGTGACTCCTGAACGGAATAATCATTCATCTGTCATCACACTCAAACCGCCCTTCTGATTGTAAATGTATGCCACTGATTGGGTGTGAAAGTGTCAACTGACAGTTACAAAAATATATATACATAAAGTGAAATATACACGTTGTTTTGAAATCGGATTCTGTCTGTATGTGTGTGTTTATGTGTCAGTTCCTGTGACCAAGGTCATATTGATTCTCCATTAGTATAATACTTGAGTCCAATAATGTAGGAATTAGTTTTGTGAAGCTTTTCTGGTTTGGCAGATAAACATGTCACATGTTTCAACCAGGGACCTTTGCCTCATGTTTTTGAAACATGGTTTAGTTTCATTAAAAAGCATGACAGACCTTTGAACACTTGCAATTATTACCACTACTGAAATCCATTACATGAGCTAAGACCACATTTTGCATGCTAAAAGAAATCACTGCAGTGATGAGTAGAAGTCTGCATATATATTACTAAAATAACGTGAATATAAATAGCTTATACATTGGCAACCAATTATCCTTGATAAAAATATATCAATGTTTAGTTGGGCTGCGTGTAATGTGTGGAAAATAAATAGCTGGGGAAGATTGTGCAGCGTAGGCTGAATAAAAAACTCCTGGCAAACTGGGGACATTCCAAAAACATTTGCTCCTATGTACCTTACAGTGAAAACATTAGGATGATGATTGTAAAAAAACATATGCTAAAACATTGTACAAATAACTCCACTGGAAATTCTCAACGGGTTTTCAAGCAGTTTCTCACTTAGAACCAAGATGTGTATTAGGAACATGGCAACGCAATAGAATGTGAGAGCGAGATCCGTCAATCCTCTTGGGACATCTGGGCTCTGTGTTAATGCAATCAAGTGGACAGTTTCTGTGTGATAGCATCCCTTTCTGCAACGTTTCGTATGAGGCACAGTGTTTACTGTATATATCTCTCTATATTTTGTTCTCCCCACGCAAATTCCAGATGTCCAATTCTTGATTCTGGCCTTGGGAAGGCTGGGAGGAGAGTGAATTCTGTTGTCAATAACCACAACAGAGCTTGTAGGTGACCGGTCCACTACAAGAAGTAGCTTGAGCGTGGTGGGGGGCCCTGACACCCAGCCTACTGGCACCCCGCAGGGCCCCCCGGGGCCCCGTCCATACGCAGTGACCCAGGTTTGGGCTTCCTTTTTTGTGCTTTTGCAAATAGCACACAGGGCGAAACGACGTGGTGCCCAGCCCCTGTCTGGGGCAGATGGTATGCATGTAGGATGTCTTCCACTTCCTCTTCAGGACATATGTCGTATTTTCCAGCACAGACATAGACATTTGATCTCCATTACGGATATGGATTTGACAAACACACACATAAACACACGCATGAACACACACAAACAGACACACACTCACTTATTCAGTCAAGCAATAACTTAGTTGACATGCGATGTCACTAAACATTGGATGTGTAGCAAAAGTCAAATTATTTACATATTTACTGATGGCTTTTTGTTGTGGAAGAATCAGCAATCTGCTTGTAGCAGGAAAATGGCCAGGTGCGTAATCACGCTTGTGTGCGTGAGACCGACTGACAGACTTGTCATACAAACCCACCCACACACACACAAACCATCACTTACTAATGACCTGTCCACATTGGTTATCAGTAACTTTGGGTAGCTCTTTATTGTAATCTGATTACTTTCAGATTACCTCGGATTCCTATTAAGAGTCATTACTGAAAGGCCAAATCGATCCATGAACTGATTTGGTTGTGTCATCCTATTGGTTAGACACATTCAGACTGAACTAATTAAAATGTGTGCCGTTCTCAACCCCAAGTCATACATATATATATATATATATATATATATGCCTTTGGTGAAAACCAATGTGGGATAAAAATGTGTCCTTTTTTCTGAGTCAAAAAAAAATCCCAGAAATAGAGTTTTCTATAAATATTTTCTAGTGGCAACATGTTACAGTAAAACCAATTAAATGTGTTGTCATTACTTACCAGCCATGCACACACACACACACAAACAGACAGAAACACATTCAAGACAAATATCAGTAAATCCTTAATCACGCTATTGATGTGGCAGCCTTATAGGCAGAAAGCAGCCACCTTTCCTTTAACCCCCTCCCACCCGCTCCACTCCCACCCGCTCCCCCTGTCCCCCTCCCACCCGCTCCCCTCCCACCCTCTCCCCCTGTCCCCCTTCCACCCGCTCCCCTCCCACCCTCTCCCACACCTCCACAGGGAGTGCTGCATCAGGCAGGTCCATGGCCACAGGGACATATTGGGGATGCAACAAAAAAACAACGGCCAATTTAGCACCGAAACATACGGCTGTAAAGCATGATAATGGAGTGATAATGGAGTGAAAATGGAGTGATAATGGAGTGATAATGGAGTGGTAATGTTTGATCTGTGTGGCCTGGGTGGGGAACAACGGCTCACAGTGGGAAACTGTGGTAGAACTGAGCTTTAACTATGCATGAGAGAAGCCTGCAACAAGGGGATTGTCTCTTTGGATCCGTTTTTACACCGGGTAGATACTGCTTATTATTTTTTTGGAGCTAGTGAAGAATTGAAGGAGGGGGAGATGTACACTCCTCTTCTTTGCCAAAACCCTCTAAGTGGCTGAAATTGAATGATGGCCTTGACATACAATTAAAAAAATAAAATAAACATAAACATGTACTGTCAACTTCAGGAATATTTCCAATGAAACGCGAGGTTCTGCATGTTGTAGTTGGTTAAGCATGGTTAATACCCCCAGGTTGTGGGTTTAAAATATTGCAATCATGAATGACTGTATGACTGTTGTTTAGGATCAAATCTGATGTTAAATGACTTACTGAATTTAACGCCACTTTTCACATTTCAATAGCAACAAATTTGAAAAAAAGATTTGCTTCACTTTTCAAAAAATGTAAATCCATTAAACAGAAGCTTGGTAAACTCCAGACTCAGTATACCGGGCATGAATAAGTCCGGTCTTTGGGTTTCGTTCGTTCTTTCTTTGCCGTACACTGAAATGTAAAAGAGGGGTGAGATGAACTCTGTTCTCCCCCTCTAAATGAATACGCCTGGGATTAAACACGTTAAAACAGCCCCGACTTCGCAACCTTTTTATCCCGTCCGTTTAAAGGGGCACAAATGATCCAGGCTTGATCTAAACATCAGTCATAATAACCGCAGTCACTTTTTAAAACATTAACTATTCAGCACTGTTCAACATTAAGTATTTAAATACAGTCATTTATGCAACACTGGTTCATGGGCCTTGCTATGACGAGAAGGGATGGAGACGTGGGGATTAAACTCTGGTGGGTGGAGAAACGATGGAGACGTTGGGTTTAAACTCTGGTGGGTGGAGAAGGACGTGCAGAGTGTGTGAGATGGAGGTTGGGTGGGAGGGATCGCCTGTCTGTCTGCCTGCCTGCCTGTCTGTCTGTCTAACTGCATGTCTGTCTGCTTGTAAAGCCCCTGGTGTTCATTGCAATGCAGAGGGTCCAGAGAATGGTTGGATGTGCACAGCCAAGTCAAGGGCCTTGTGCTCCTAATGTCCCCTGCATTGTTCTGGCTGGAGCCTTGTGCTCCTAATGTCCCCTGCATTGTTCTGGCTGGAGCCTTGTGCTCCTTATGTCCCCTGCATTGTTCTGGCTGGAGCCTTGTGCTCCTTATGTCCCCTGCATTGTTCTGGCTGGAGCCTTGTGCTCCTAATGTCCCCTGCATTGTTCTGGCTGGAGCCTTGTGCTCCTAATGTCCCCTGCATTGTTCTGGCTGGAGCCTTGTGCTCCTAATGTCCCCTGCATTGTTCTGGCTGGAGCCTTGTGCTCCTAATGTCCCCTGCATTGTTCTGGCTGGAGCCTTGTGCTCCTAATGTCCCCTGCATTGTTCTGGCTGGAGCTGGCTGGAGGAGACTCCCCAACAAATGGCCGGGTCCACACCACGATGCCCTCACCACCACTGAGCCCGACAGACGGACGTACCGCTGGGTTTTGATACCATTACAAGGAGAAGGAGGAGAGGGAGCAGAGAGAGGAGAGGGAGGAGAGAGAGGAGAGAGAGGAGAGGGAGTAGAGGGAGGAGAAGGAGGAGAGAGAGGAGAGAGAGGAGAGAGAAGGAGAGAAGAGAGAGAGGAGAGGGAGCAGAGAGAGGAGAGGGAGGAGAGAGAGGAGAGAGAGGAGAGAGAGGAGAGGGAGTAGAGGGAGGAGAAGGAGTAGAGAGAGGAGAGAGAGGAGAGAGAAGGAGAGAAGAGAGAGAGGAGAGAGAGGAGAGAGAGAGAGGGGTACCAGTAGAAGTGGAGGGAGACTCCCCACTCGTTCGCTCGCTCCACTCCCCAGGTCTCCGGCTGCAAGGTCTCCGTCGGTCCCATCGTGTGTTTGGTAAATGAAATAATATCTAGGCTGAATTGATTTTTAATTGAATTAAGATACATCTTCATTATGGCTGACAATCATTACATAAGATATTTACATGAGTCATTAATATGAAATATTACAATTGGAATTTACAGTGACTTTGTACAAAATATGCCTGATGCCTGCAAACTTTGTCGAATCACCTTGGGTGCTGACACAGAAATTTCTGGAGAACCTAAACTTTTTTGACCCATAAGAAAACAGATGGTTTATGAGTGTCTGGTTGTTGTTAGGTAGTTTCATTAGTTTCTTTGCTGCCAAGTATCTCATTTGTAAAGTTAATTAAAAAGAAATTGAAAAAAAAAATAACAATGCACCTGGTCGTCAAATGATTTTTTTTTCATTTGATTAATTAACGTTTTCTTTTCTTTTTATAATCTTGCGGCTGTATATTTCACCTGTTAGTAGACGGCAAAAAAACAACAATAGACCCGTTTAAATATATAATTCATTAATAATATTTACACATCTGATTGTTAATCGTTAATATTCTGTTTATAAAAATGGACCAAGTTCTTTTAGTTAACGTGGTTTTTTGAAACGTCATATCTACAATTCAAGAAAACATAAAACCTAATCACAATGGAACGTGTCAAAAGTTCTAGAATAGTTTAACTCTATTGTTATGAATGTGGATTACTATATTTATGTGTAAACTTTCCTTGCAGATAAAGATGGCCTTAGCTCTCGCAATATCCATCAGAAATTTTATGCAGCCAACTAGGTAATAATAAAGCCATTCTCCCATTTTGATTGCCACCCACACTGGCAATGTATAGGCAAGGGATACTTCCCGTTACTTTCCTCAACATCTTTTAAACCAGGGCAGTTTGAAAGGATGGACTAGATGATTGATCAGTACAAGAAAGTTAGGTGAAAAACCCCTGGCAGGTTAAAGCATCAGTGTCCACAAACCATATTCTTTCATACGAAACCTTCATGGGAAATTCAACGGCCGGAATGGAAAGTGGGTTAGAAACTTAGTTCAAGGCTCATGAAACCACAAAATGGCAGGACAGAAACGGCAACACTGAAGACCCATCGGAATGTCCATAGAGAAGAGGGCCCCCTATCGACCATCTGCGGTACTGTCACTCGAGAAGCCAATTGTTGATATTCTTCTATCTCAACGTAAACTGTGGGTGTATAAAAAATTTTACAGAAATGACGCCTGTCACACTTTTTTCTACACAGAAAAAAAAATCTAAACTAGTTCAAGACTAAAATGCTTTGTGCTCCATCGTCAAGATCGAGATGCAAAATAATATGAACAGAAGCATGCTTTTTAAAGGATGTTTTTGATAACAGTAACTATAGGAAAATAGTCTATCAAGGATGATCCCCTTTAAAATCCTCTAGAAAGCTTTCCTGGATGCAGATAGCTTGGCTACGAAGTAAATAGATATACTAAACAAAACGAATCCTTAAAGTATATGCAAACACAAGCATAAATATTTGATCCACAGAGAGTTAAGCTACGAATGACAAATATTAGTGATATATTGACATTTCTTCAGGAACAGGCACCATGTCTGTTTTTTTCAGTCTTTTTTTAAAATCTCATCCATTCCTCTTTGTTGGTTAGTCAATGGAGGTGTTCCTGTATCAGAAAAGTCAGGGCAGATAGAAGCTGACTGAAGAAGTGCTCGAGTACTGTGCTCCTTCCATCCAAAAGTATTTCTCCTTTATTTCCCACAATTCTTTAAAATGAATCAGCAAAAAATAGGTGCGCTGCATCTCTCTCTCTCTCTCTCTCGGTCATTTCTCATACATCTCTAACTAATCTCTCCCCATCATATTCCTACACCTCCCCCTGTAGTAGACCTCCGCTCCCCTAGTGGGCGTAGTAGAGCCAGTAGACCACGTTAAAGAAGGAGAAGACTGTGGGGAAAATCATCCGGGACCACTTGTCGATAGAGTTCACGTCAGCCAGGTCAGGGATGTTGACCTTAAGCTGCGAGGCCCTCCTCCGTAAGCGGGACTTCTTCTGGGTGGCGTGGCGCTCCAAGGCGCTGTGCGGGCCACCGCCGTAGTTCTGCCGGGCCAGGGCGGCCCTGCGGTACTGCAGCGTGGAGCAGTCGTAGGCCAGCATGGCGTTGCGGGGGTCGCCCAGCCCGCCGGTGCCCAGGGATCGGGAAAGCTCGGGAGGAACACCCCCCATCTCGTTCTTCATCTCCAGAGAACCAAACAGGATGTTATCATCGGTCAGGGAGGTGGTCATCTGTGATTGGGCGGAAGGGGGAGAGAAGAGGACGGCCGTGAGAGGACGTGAACAGAGGCCAGGTTCATAGGTCACCTCATTCTCAATTCGCCTATGCTAACTTCGGATACTGAAAGAGGCTATGGGAGGTTACAGGCCTCATGTGTTCGTTTTGTATGATGTATGTTTATTCTCTTGGGGTTGATCGGTTGGTTGTCATAATCTGAAATATTTTACTTACAGTAGCAATGTAGAATATTGTGTTTACCATTATGGGTTATATTTTTGTAATAGCTAGTCAATTGCACATACATACGAGATGACATTCCTGTAAAGACATACCGATACAAATCAACAATCTAACAATACTTATGGAGAAATCATCTTCATTGTCATCTCAGAATTTCAACCAGCATGTGGTTAAAATTCTGGCTAGTCACAACAAGACAAACCAAGTAAAGAAACAACTTAAAAACAAAAGGATAAAATGAGAGAGGATAGAAGTTTACAGTAATAGTAATAAGGTAGTGTTTCAGATGAAGGACGAGAGGTTTAGGGTCAAGGGTTAGGTTTAGGTTAAGAGAGACCTTGTGACTGAGAAGTGGATCAGATCAATCGGTTTCTTCAGCCTGAGTTCAGAACCAAACAAATATCTCTAAATAATTCGATTTTTATGAAAAGTAAACAAAAGAATGTTTAATGGTATCTGTTGTTTTTCATTGATGTATGTTAATCTTTTTAAAGGCCACTCAGTCGGCAAAACTCATCAGAATGCAGTATATTTACCTTTTTCACTAACCAAATATTGTTGTTTCAGTGGCAGTTTGACATTGTAATTTACCTTTGATATGGATTTTTCTGTGTCACACCAATTTCATGTTGCACACCAAAACAGTTACAAACAAACCCATGATTTTCTGTCCCTCCATTTATCTGGTTTTCCATCAGTTAAAGTTGTTTAAAATCGTCACTGGTGTACCAAACTGAACCTTATTTCCTATATGGGCTTTAGTCAAAATAAGGGAATAGGGGGCCATCCGGATCACACCCCTAACTATCCGCTAATTGATTTCATTACTATACCGTGTTTGTTGGGAAAATGCATGAAGAGCAAATCAAGAGAAGGGAAAAACACAATGGTAGGTAGTGATGATTAAAGTTGCCTTTAAAACTCTAAAGATTACAAATCAAAGAAATGCAAAAGAAATACTATAGCATTTTCCTCTCATCGAGGGTGGGTGGGTGGGGTGGGGGGGGGGTTGATTCAGATTGATGACATTTGTTAAAGTTTTGGCTTTCAAAACCTTCCAGTACCTTATTTCTTTGCTCGCCTAGTCCTAATGCGGCATCGTCCACAAAGATGGGATCCCACATCGTGTCATACGCGTCAATTTCCCTCTGTTTCATTCTGGCATACAGAGCATCATCTCTCTGAACTACATTTCCCACCATCCACTGCAAGCATACAAAATCAGCACTGTTACCATGGAGAAATCGCTGCTTGCCACACAGAAGGAAAGGGTGTTTTTCTTGTTTAGTCACAGCTACTTTGTCAGCTGAATATAAAGCTATTTGAATAAAGGAAACCCTTCTGGACCTTGCCCTTTGAGAAAGTAAGAGAGAGAGAGAGAGTAGGAGCCAGCAGTATACTGTTGTTGTTGTTGTTGTTGTCGTTGTCAGATCCTGGTCTGACTAATAAAGTTGTCTTTTCATTCAGGTGTGGTCGATGAGGAATGATGACGGTTTAGTAATGAACTAGCGGGTTAAGAAGGCTGGGGATCAAGTCAACAACTGAACACAGAAGCATCACATTGACCTCCAGGGGAAGAACTGTGTGTTCCCCTGCATCATCCAACATCACGGTTAAACAAACAACACGGCGTCTCCAGAACCTCCGTCTTTTACGGGGAAACGTACCTTATTGGGATCCGGTCGGAGTTTCTCGTTGTTGGCAGAGGCTAGCTTCTCAGCTGCCCGTTTCTGCCTTTGAGGCCCCCGTCCGAAGAAGATGTAGTTGACGAAGGCGTACTCCAGCAGGGCCAGGAAGACGAACACGAAGCAGCCCATCAGGTACATGTCGATGGCCTTGACGTAGGGGATCTTTGGAAGCGTCTCTCTCAGATGGGTGTTGATGGTGGTCATGGTGAGCACGGTGGTGATACCTGCAGAGACACGTCCACGGTTTCAATTGAAATGAAGCCACATAGCTAAATCTGGTGCAATGACGTGCAACATGCTTTACGACTGGCATTTAGAAGAACTTCAGATGACCCATTATCAAACCCGTGTGTGCAATTTAATGTCCTTATCTGTGCAGAAGATCACGATGTTCTTGATTTTTCGTAAAAGAGAATGTGGCCACCCAAGCATGGATAATAAACCCTGGTTTCTATTTTATTTTTGTTTGACTACGGCGCACATGTTGTGTGGCGTTCAAATAAATCCCAACACATTATTGATGCGCTCTAGCTTTGCCCACAACAACATTTGCTCGTATGATTTGTTGATGACGATGACGTGTATATTTTGGCCGTAGTGAGTAGGGGAGCTTCCTCAGTCGTACCTCTGCAACCCCCCAACGGGATTCCTAAATTGGGTTAATGTCAGATTGACGCGCGTCGGTACTGGCGGTGGAAAAGCTTCGCCCTGATATGTGGCGTACTTATTCACACTCAGCCATTGTCGGCAAAGACTCATCAAATCCTCACACCGCGTTGCTGTCAACAGGGCAAACTCTGTGGTCCGGTAGCAGGCATTTCTTCTATGCTGCAGACCTGGAAGAGCCATTCTGCCACAAATTTCTGTGTGCGTCGATGTGCATGTATGAACACACTCTGATTACGGCAGGACCAACCACCTGGCTGAGATAGGTCCAAACCGGTCCAGACATTGTTAACTAGCCCAGTGTTTCCGCTCTAATCATCTGGGCTGCTGCCCAATTGGCAACTTATGGACCCTGGTCACTCTGCGGGGAGCCAATTGGGACTAAGCCCTGGTTTCAGCCACGGCAATATTTACCTTCAGGCCAGATACAGCCACTGTGTTTAATTCGTCAGTCACCAGAGTGCACAACCTCCATCTGGTCAGACTGGCATGTGTTGAAATGAACTCCCATACCGGCAGTTTCAGTGCAGCTTCAAATGGCACCCAGAACATTGTCTGCATAATCACACGGTTACCTGTTACATCTGCACGTTGGGCTATGGTCTTATACAGCAATACAAGAGTAAACAATGCTCTGTTCTAATGTAGAGACGTCCAGGATTAAATATTGCTCAGATCAAAAGTAGAACTGTAGAGGATTAAACAATGTTTCTCGAGGTTTGAAGGATTTAATAATGAACTCTTTTCTGTCTCGTATCCGACGTCTTTCAACCGACAGACAGACCAAAAGCAGCTATTTATCAGACGACATCGCCAGACAAATAGCAGCTTAAATGCAGTTCAAAATGTAACATTATATACATCGCTTTGTTATTGACCTTGGCTAATATTAAGGAAGGGCAAACCAGTCAGGCAATATTTAGGCTTCACGGACCTGGTTCACATATCACACAGAGTCAGACATGCTAGCAGTAACACAGGCTGCGTGTGTTTTCAAGGTGGTGTCATATCTCTCTTTTTTTGAACTCTGTATGACTCATATAGTGGTGTAGTCATGTGAAACAATGGGGTGGCCAGGCAAGGCTACTGGCCAGGGAGCATCGTTATGCTAATGAGGAAAACAACAGACAGGATATGGTACACATTCACCAAGGATCAATAACAGAACCCAGACACGAAGATGAGCGGCCTAAGCAGCTTTTTCAGACATCAAATCCATATCAGGTGTTAACCGACAGCTTACATCAACAAACAACATCATCATGGCATTACAATAGACATTAAGAATCCACAAGATGTAAACCTTTGAATTTGAGTAGGGTCAAACGGAAAAACGTGTAGCTCCATTCGAGTTATTCCTGTTGATTGATGGATTCTTACCCAGGGCCACTCTGGCAGCGGAGGCGTCGTAGTTGATCCAGAAGGAGACCCAGGAGAGGATGGTGATCAGGATGGAGGGCATGTAGGTCTGCAGGATGAAGTAGCCGATGTTCCTCTTCAGCTTGAAGCTCAGAGACAGACGAGGGTAGGAGCCTGAAGGAATTCACCCAAATTATAATCATTTTATATTTATTCGATCACGCGAATCAATTAAAACACAATATTTTATTCAAGAACGGTTAGAGAAAGCAGATCGGCTTCGATACAATTAAATAAGAAACACCAATTGTAAGTTCATGGTTGTTTTATCTAGTGGAAACCCTATGTACCTGTGGAGAAGACAACGTTCTTGGAGACCAGCTTGTAGTCCACGATGGAGAACTGAGGAAGCTCGATCCGCTCCACCCCAGAGACAGCTCCGTCTCCACCTCGCCAGTAGAACTCGATGTCATCAGTGGTGTAGCCATCTGCAGCGGGGAACACAAACCTTAAAATACAGAGCTACAAACCAACGGTTACAATTCAAAGGTTCTCTGGAACGTTCCCGCTGATGCTCGAGAACATAGTGTTGCAAATCACGGGACGGCTCACAATTCACACCATGGTTCTTGTTATGCATTTTGTTGAGCGAGGAATGTGATAATAATCAAATTAGGAACTCAGAGGACTGTGCAGTGTTAAGTAACCAACCAGCCAGGTCCTGTGTCTCATGGCCGATGCCCATGCATCGAGTCATGGCCCCTTCTGTTGAACACATCTCCAGCTACTGAGCGGAGCAGCTTGAAGGCAGAGCAGGAATTTCCCTCTCTCTCTCTTTCTCTCTTTCTCTCTCTCTCTGCCTCTCTCTTCAGCTCTCCCTTCTCTCTCCGTCCCCTATCTCTCACCTCTTCTCTCGTTCACCCTTTTTCTTCCTCCCCTCTGTCACTGCCCCCCCCAACTCATTCTCCCTCTTTCTCTCGTTCCACCTCTCCCTCCCCTTCCTCTCTTTTTCCTCCCTCTCCCCCTTCTCTCCTCTCCCCCTTCTCTCTCTCCATTCTGTCTCTCGGTTCTACTTCATATGCTTGGTACTCAGAACAAGAGGCAGTGACCTATTTAGATGCAATGAATAATTCATCTCTCAGCCTTTGATTTAAGAAAATAACAATTAAGACGTCCCTTTGACACTCAGGTGAAGGACAGATGGATTGGAATGGCGAGAGGATCACTAACAATGTAGTTATTCAGGCCAATAGTTGGGCCATGGTCCCCTTCACACACAGCTACTATTGGAACACTGAAGGGTGGATGGTGGGTCAGATCCAATAAAATATTAAAAAATTAACACTATTAAAATGGGACTAATCACATTTCTGACACCCATGTTGCAAGGCTAGTCGCGGTTTTTGTCCAGTCTATCATTTACATGTGGTCATGTCAACGCAGTTATCCCTCAGAAAATACAACTGCATAACTGTCAAGCATCACACCGCCAGTGTCCTACGTTAAAAACGCTATTACATCACCTAGCTAAAATAGCTAACACCTTTACAAGACGAACAACAACCTCTGCCCGCACAGCGCCAAAAACGTTCACCACAGTGGTGGAGCAACAACCCAGTATCACCAACCCAGTATCCCCAATCCTGTATCACCAATCCTGTATCACTAACCCAGTATCACCAACCCAGTATCACAAACCCAGTATCCCCAATCCTGTATCACCAACCCAGTATCACCAATCCTGTATCACCAACCCAGTATCACCAATCCTGTATCACTAACCCAGTATCACCAACCCAGTATCACCAACCAGTATCACCAACCCAGTATCACCAATCCAGTATCACCAACCCAGTATCACCAACCCAGTATCACCAACCCAGTATCACCAATCCTGTATCACCAAACCAGTATCACTACCCCGGTATCACCACTCGTTTAGCCTACCCCCCCGTTTGTCGTGCTCGGGGCGAGATGTGTTGTTCACTCCTGATCAGCAGATAGTGACCGGGGTCAGCGAGCTCTGAGGACAGGGGGATAGAAGCGCCGACTGGCCAAGCACGTGTGTGTTCAAGGTTGTGTTGTTTGTGTGTATGTTCAGGCACAAGTGTGTATGCATGTATTTGTCTGTGTGCAAGAGCATGTGTATGCTGTAGCTGGTCAGAGAGGGTTAGAGCCCAGGGTTAGGGAGAGAAAGACAGAGAGAAAGAGAGAGAGAGAAGGGGAGAGAAAGAGAGAGAGAGTACAGTCTAGCCATAGAGACCAGTCATCACAGGCAAATCTAGTTACCCGGAGAAGACAGTTTGTGCAGAGTGAGTTTAAAACAAAGCTACATTTCTCCAAGCACTTCAAGACTTATGGGACATTTTATTCCTTCACAATTCCACACAAATACAATCATTCTGAAGGGAAAACAGAAAATTATAAAATACAATATCTGTTGGGAGAGAAAATACATATCAGGAACAAATATGAATGTAAGATTCTCTTCACTCTTAATGCATTGTCCAAATCATTGTTATTACAAAATTATTACTTCGATGATTTCAAGTTTTACATTTATACTCCGTAGCTAAACACCCATATGAACGCTGTAACACATTGCATGGGAATGAAACGTAGTGAAATGAATTAAGTGACAGAGAAAAAGAAAGAATGAGAAACGAAGAGAGAGAAGGATGAATGTGCCATCTGGGGTCCACAACGACCATGAAAAGAAAATGGAATGAAAACTCACTTGAGCCAAAGTACTGTTTGAGTACAAAACAACCCCCAAAATAAAACCACTGTAAATAAAACCAAGCAAATTGAAATGGTACCTTGACCAAAACAGACAGCACATGTTAGCAGACCTGACCTCTGTGACCTGGTCACACTAAAGAACATGTTTGACTCTGCACAGACTGGGTGTTGACGTTGATAGACGTGGCTCTGAAATGGATCACACCACACAAAATAAGACATGGCAAAAGGAGCTGGTTTCAAAATCTCCTGACAAATGTATGACCACAATAGCAACACATGTTTCCCCGAGATCATACAGGCAATCAGGGTATTTGGAAAATAAAAAACCTGAATCAAGTCCCATATCTTAATATTGCATTCACAGCAACACGACTTGAGAGCCCTTGCCATAAGGAAAGAGCAACCTGCGGAGAACCATCAACATTGTACACAAAAGAAAGGTCATCTCTTTATTACTTCCTCCTGTTTAATTATTTGCACATTGTTATCACCCTGTGAGGAGGAAATGATACAACACTAAGTGCCTTTACCCGTGTGAAACTTTTGTCTGTGCAATGTTTACTTCCTAAATAAAGTTAAATGTCTTAAACTTTCTATAGTCTTTATTTTTTTAAACCCTGCCCATTTCCCATGCCAATTAAGCCCTTTAAATAGGATTGAGGGAGAAGGAGCTAGAGTGAGAGACGAGAGGTTAAGGAGGCAGCGCTGGTAGCTGACTCTGACTCAGTTGGAATCAGCTCCATTAGTTCTGGGCCATTGTCCTCTGTCTCCGTTTTGGGACAGAAGTCTGTCAACCATGACATCAGGGGGCTCGTCCGGGGAGGTGGCTGGTTGCCTGTTATGTTATTTGAGTCCCAGGAGACTCGATGGGAGTATGAGAGAGAGATGGAGATCTCAGATGCCATGGAATTAGACACAAGTTCTGGTAAACACTCATGTGCAAAAGAGGATATTCCCAATTCAATCTCGTCATGTGGCAGTTAGCTGAATTACAGCAACAATTCATTTAAACCTAATCTGTCCTAGTGCTGGTTTAACTCCCCTTTTTGGTCATATTATATTTGTATATTTTATATATTAAAAAGCGATTTGGATGGCACAAAGCTTGCCTTCTGTATCCAATGCTTGTTCTTGTGCTATTTCCTGTTTGAGGAGAGATGACCAAGCTGAAGATGGTCTTTGTGTGGCTGAAAGAAGGAAAAGGGATGATGTTTTCACATTGTAGATCTGATGCCGATTGTCACAAAAAATAGATTTCATTCCACTATTACGGCAGATATGTTACGTTACAATGCAAGTATTTAACATAATGCCCCTTAAATTGGGGTTTAAAATGTATTACTGGACACGTTAATGAGGCCGTAAACAAAATGAAATAGAAAGCTTAAAGAACATTCCATGCAATTAAAAAACAAATGCACTTAAAAAAATTCTACATTCATGGAAGCGATGTGCTTAAATGCTGAGGTCTATATGATTTCCTTTTATGTCCGAAGGAAATCTACCAATAACGCATGCTGGGCGGAAATAAGCCAACATATAAATAATAAAAACAAAACGAGCCAATAAAATGTTGAGACATCTCAAACAATGACCCTTATAACATTATCAATCCCTTCAGTATCAAAGTTTGATCATAGATAAGGGTCCCATCGTCCATCTGGTCATTAGTTCACAACCCCGTTCTACTATCTTGAAGCCTCAAGAACCAAACATCCATCCAATCAGAATTGCCTGGATTAGAAGACAATCACACATAAGTATGTGACCTGTTGGAAGACACCAGCACTGCAAAAGGAAAATGGCATAGAATCTGCCACTAAACCAACTGTACAGTAGCCTGGCCTGTAGAAAGGTAGACACAGGAAAACCAGTGGTGCAGTGAACCACAATGGGGTTAGTCATTGTCCTGCTGAAATAAGACAGGCCTTCCCGTACTGGGGCCTTCACAGATGGGCCTTCACAGATGGGCCTTCACAGATGGGCCTTCACAGATGGGTCACCGATGCCATGTTCACAATTCAGAATCAGACAACTTAATTCATTTTCGAATCGGATGATTCCATTCACTTCAGAATGTGAAACGTACATAAGGGAGATAAACATCCATGGTGGAGGGTATCAACAGAGATCCCCCTGCAGGAGTGTTAGGGTTACGGTAATGTTTTAACTGGGACTGGTTAGGGTTACGGTTATGTTTTAACTGGGACTGGTTAGGAGGGAAGTCTGTATTAAGAGATATATTTAAGGATGGAAAGAATAATATATTATACCTGGTAATTATTTGAACCTGGTAAGTTCTGCCATTCTAGTATAATTATTTAAAGGATGTGATATGGTAAATTAGTGTGCTTGTGTGTATTTGTGCGTGTGCATTTCTATGAAGTCTAGAGGTATCTGTGTTTGGCATCTCTAGGTCAGATTAGGTCTCTAAACTCTTCAAAGGGGGTGACAGGGTGAAACCCCAATACGGACCAACGTGCTGAGCTGATAAATATAATTCTGGTCTGTATCCAGTCGGCCTGTACTGGCGTCCACCACGGGAGCTTCAGTTCTGACAGTTATGTCTGTTAAAAAATGCATCCAGTTTATCAAGAGAAGTGAGAGTTCTCTGTGGCTCATTAGTGTGAATAAAATAGCATGATCTGACTCGGAGAGATTCTCATGGTAAAAGCAGAGCCACTTTATCTGTTGGAGAGGGTGCTGGGCATCTGCACTGCCTGCTAATCCAGACTACATGCTGCCTTGGTGTCAGTGCCCACGTGAGAGCGTGCGGGTGTGTGTGTGTGTGTGAGACCTCGGTCTGAAGGGTGAAGTGTGCGACATGGTGAAGAAAATACAACCGTGTTCAACCAATCGGGGACGCTGTGTCGTAAACGTAGAGAAACAGAATGCAATGATGTGCTGATCATTTAAACCCCAAATATAATGGAAGGAACGTATTAGTCCAGGCGACCATCTTCCACTGCTCCAAGCTCCTTCTGTCGGTTCAGACCAGACTGGATAGCTTTCATTGCCTTCGTGTATCGATGAGCCTTGGGCACTCAACACCCTGTCGCCGGTCTGTGGCTCATCCCTCCTCGGACCGCTGTCAGGAAGTACTCACCCCTGCTGACCAGGAGCACCCCACATGCCTCGCTGTTTCAGAGGTCTTCACTCCTGCCCGTTTCTCCTGCATCCAACAGGTTGACTATGACTCTATGACCATGAGAACTGATTGTTCACTAACCATCTAATCTACACAGACCATGAGATGTGCCCTTGGAAGGAGATGATCAACAATATTCTCTTTACCTGTGAGTGTTCATAACATGTAGGCTGTGTGTCTAAACATCTGACTATGTATATAAATATAGGGAAAAGAGATATAGAGAAAGCAAGAAAAAAATATATAGGTACATAGATTTATAAGACCAAAGTAGAGAGGTTTGGACCCCTACAGTTTAATGCCTGTGGTAAATGTACGTGTGTGGGTGTGAGCTCTCCATCACATCCTCATAGCTCATCTCTCCATCACATCTTCATAGCTCATCTCTCCATCACATCCTCATAGCTCATCTCTCCATCACATCCTCATAGCTCATCTCTCCATCACATCCTCATAGCTCATCTCTCCATAACATCCTCATAGCACATCTCTCCATCACATCCTCATAGCTCATCTCTCCATCACATCCTCATAGCTCATCTCTCCATCACATCCTCATAGCTCATCTCTCCAT
>JACXGK010010798.1:0-17261 GCA_016801125.1 Novumbra hubbsi
AGCGGGTCACTGGTGTGCAGGTTTTTGACCAACCGGTCAGAAAAAGACTCCATGGGGGCCCAAGTGGAACGTCCTCTAGGGGAGCTGTGCTCACAGCCCAGCACTGTGCAGCTTGAATTTGCCAGAGAACACCAGAACACCATTGGCGCCCCCATGATTTGCGAGTGCTAATCAATCAACCATCACTACGTATCGTAGCTAAACTACCTGGGAAGTTAATTAGCTACACATTCACCTAGACACCCACAGTGGTGCTCATGTGTGTATTTAACGTTTGTCTTTTATGTTATATTTGTCAGAAAGCCCAGGTGTAGTCTGAGTAAACTGTGAATCATTTATGTTGTGCTGCATGGTATTTTATGTAGACAGTAGTCGTTTTCATTGATTTGCATATTCGTAAAGTACTTAGATTTCTTACTTATTCATTAATGCACACTGACTTCGCTCTGACTTATGTCTGATTCATTGGGAGTTAGACCTGTGATGTAACAATATAATGCTTCATTATTAAAATCATGAATTAACAAATTATAGCCAAATTATAGGCTCTTACTGTTAGCCAATATCATGTAGCTGATGGCCCCAGTAGTTCTCCAATTTAGACATGAATATAGTACACTTTAAGAATATAAGCACCCATTTAATCATTATTTTTTGAGTTGTTTAAAATAAAATATCAAAGACTGAAGTAATTCATTTTGAAGTTTGAGAACTTTATTAAGTTTGGACATCTGAATGAGGGCCTTATTATAAAAACTATAATCTTCCTGTACAGTCCTTAAACCTTCCATAAAATTGTGATTGAGAATAACTCTGTAAAAAATAAAAACAAAAACATCACATGATATAGATGTTCAGTTTTGAAGACATTCAAATTCAACTGTGCATAATGTAGAGACAAAAAAATATATGTCTGACCATGGCTCATTTTGACTCATTTGGCAATTCATCTTGTTACATCTTTTTCCTGATCAACATATTCATCTAATATTCTTCTCCTTCTTCCTCCTCCTCCTCGAAAGAGTCAATGCCCACCTCTTCATAATCCTTCTCCAGGGCAGCCATGTCTTCTCTGGCCTCAGAGAACTCTCCCTCCTCCATGCCCTCACCCACATACCAGTGCACAAAGGCCCTCTTGGCGTACATCAGGTCAAACTTGTGGTCCAGACGTGCCCAGGCCTCAGCGATAGCGGTGGTGTTGCTCAGCATGCACACAGCCCTCTGGACCTTGGCCAGGTCTCCTCCAGGAACAACTGTAGGTGGCTGGTAGTTGATTCCCACCTTGAACCCAGTGGGACACCAGTCCACAAACTGGATGGAACGTTTGGTCTTGATAGCAGCAATAGCTACATTGACATCTTTGGGAACAACATCGCCACGGTACAGGAGACAACAGGCCATGTATTTGCCGTGACGAGGGTCACACTTCACCATCTGGTTTGAAGGTTCAAAGCAAGCATTTGTGATTTCAGCTACAGACAGCTGCTCGTGATAGGCCTTCTCAGCAGAAATGACCGGGGCATAGGTGGCCAGAGGGAAGTGGATACGTGGGTAGGGCACCAAGTTGGTCTGGAACTCTGTCAGATCCACATTCAGGGCACCATCAAACCGCAGGGATGCAGTGATGGAGGAGACAATTTGACTAATCAGACGATTGAGATTTGTGTAAGATGGACGCTCAATGTCCAGGTTCCTGCGGCAGATGTCATAGATAGCCTCGTTGTCTACCATGAAGGCACAGTCAGAGTGCTCTAAGGTGGTGTGGGTGGTCAGGATGGAGTTGTATGGCTCCACCACAGCTGTGGACACCTGGGGAGCTGGGTAGATCGCAAACTCCAGCTTGGACTTCTTCCCGAAGTCCACAGATAGGCGCTCCATCAGCAGGGAGGTGAATCCAGAGCCAGTTCCTCCTCCAAAGCTGTGGAAAACCAAGAACCCTTGAAGCCCAGTGCACTGGTCAGCCTGGAGAAGACAATAATACAGACATTTAGAATGACTGCTAATTCACTGGCCAAGTGTATCAACACCACAAGCATGAATGTGTACAGAGGTTTAAAACATAGCTGTCCATTTTCCCTTTTTTATTTACACTGCTTTAAAAATAGAGGACACTTCAATCACGTGCCTTGATGAATGAAAAATATCAAAGAGGAAAATCTTACTGTAAATTTTATAGATTGTTGAGAACAAAATGACGCAACAGTTAATGAAAACCAAAATCACCAACAAACACCCAATATTAAATTAAACAATGGAAGTCACAGGCTGTTCCAACTTGTGTGAATTTCATCACAGCAGCTCATAATGTGACTCAGCAGTGTGTTGAGCTACTGAGTGAGAAGATAATATATATATATCTTTAGACTATTCTAAAACTTGAGCATTCCATTAAATCTGCTATCCTCCCAGTTTTTAACAATTTGCAAAGCGGAATCAATGAACTGGTTCAGACCTGGGACACGGTGACAATAGACATCTAGTTAAAAGCACAAAGAAAAGCTGTGTTGTGGTCCTCCACAACTGGAGTTGATTAAATACATTTTGGAGGTAAAATTGTAATAGGCTATTGACTCATCAAGCTAACTTAAGATGAACACGCTTATTGCGGTTGGTTTCAGGTGTTGTGTGTAAAACATAAACAGATGGTAGCACAACATATTCGATGGGGTTGAAGTGCAACTGTAAGTCACTCCGGATAAGATTGTCTTCTGAAGCTACTTCATTAAAAACTAAATTCAGAAAACATTTAATTACAGTAAAGTCACACATTCTTACCAGCTTACGAATCCGGTCCAGGACGGAATCGATGATCTCCTTGCCGATGGTGTAGTGACCGCGGGCATAGTTATTGGCTGCATCCTCTTTACCGGTGATCAGCTGCTCAGGATGGAACAGCTGACGATACGTACCGGTCCTGACCTCATCTGGACAAAGAGAGAACACAAGTTTAAAATGGACATGACTTGACATGTGTAGATGCTTCATGTGAATCTGCTTAGTCTTTATGATGAAGGTGAATTACCGTCAAAGTCTTCTATTGTCAAATGCACAATAACAGTGTTGTTCCGAGTAATGAAAGTCTAGATGACATGGCAAGAGTCATCTACGCAGTGGTATAAGTAAAGTCAGCATCAGAGCAGCTTCTGTACCAGGCAGTGATGCAGCCTGAGAGGATGCTCTCAATGGTGCAGCTGTAGAAGTTGGAGAGAGTTCTTGCAGACATACCAAACTTCTTGAGTCTCTTCAGGAAGTACAGGCGTTTTTGGGCCAAGTCTGTTTGCCTGGACCAAGTGAGATCATCTTTGATGAACACATCGTGGAACTTAGTCGGATACGCTCTCCACGTCAGCTCTGTCGATGTGTATGGGGGTATGAGCCCCCCTCAGACTTTGTGAGGAGACCCAAGAGGGTGTGGTCATCCACAAACTTTAGGATGAAGTTGGTGATGCGAGTAAAATGCTTGGTAACAGCGGATTGCAGTATCTCGTACAAGATCTACAAAGGATACTGGCACGTTTGCTTCTTTTCTTCTCCGTCTGCGTGTAGGTAAACGGATCGGCAGAATGACAAAGGACTCCGGTATGTAGAGAAAAAGTCTGTAATGATGAACGAACTTCCAAACTGCTAGTCAATCATACTGAATGAGCGACAATGCCTCATGAACAAATATAAAAGCAATATAAACAGAAATGAGCAAAAAGGTGTTTAGTGAATACCGAGCCATTGCGACCTTCCTCTATGGCGCCCCAAACCCAAGCACATGTTGGTATTGTTTTTACCAAATAGATTTAGCAAATGGACTGAGAAAAGAGACAAACAACCTACCAATGACCGTGGGCTCCAGGTCTACAAAGATGGCGCGAGGCACGTATTTGCCGGTCCCAGTCGCACTGAAGAAGGTGGTAAAGGAGTCGTCAAGGTTTCCGATGGGCTTGTCAGTGGGCATCTGTCCGTCCGGCTGGATCCCGTGTTCCAGACAGTACAGTTCCCAGCAGGTGTTCCCCATCTGAACCCCGGCCTGGCCCACGTGGACAGAAATACACTCACGCTGGTGAGAGACGACAAGAGTTATCCGTTTTAAACGAGTGGAGAGCAGAGTGGTTGACAGATAAGGATCACATAGAAAGTGAGCAATGACATCATATAGATTATATTATCGTAATGATTGTGACACTTCCAATGACGTGTTTTGTCGGTTCCCTGAGGGGTAGGACAATTAGTGTTGTGCCCTTCTAGAGATTTCTGTGGAGTAGGTGGAGACAGAGTGGAGAGAGAGACCAGGGTGGGTGTGGGGGGCCCCTGTCTACTAGCGGACCGTTGTTGTGTTGACACCTCTTTTAAGGGATACCCAATTTACAGTATATATTTGACTCATGACATAGCAGTGTTTACTTTGAGGGTGTTGACGCAAGTTGGGTTTGTAACCCAACAGGTCAGGGCAGTACACCTGTTGTACAGTTACATTAAACCCTTTTAGTACCATTGTGCACTAGTAGTAACCAGAGCCATTTGGGCCATTGTGAAAAGTATGTGTTTGTTACTCAGATATAAGAGAAGAGATTAAAGGAAGTAGGAGGAAAGAGAGGATATAGGAGGAGGACTAGAGATGGTGATGGGAGGAGAGGAAGCTGTGAGGAGAAGAGGTAGGAAGAAAAGAGAAGAAAGGAGGTAGGATGAGAGTACTATAGAGGTGATGAGGAAAAGATGATATAGGAGAGGAGATAGAAGGAGAGGAGACTGTGAGGAGAATGAAGGAGAGGAGACTGAGAATGGAGGAGAGGAGAATGGAGGAGAGTAGAGATGCACTGATATACCGGCCAGCATATGGTAGGCTTACAATCTCTAAATAGGTGGTAATTTTTCTCTGCAGTTTTGTTAGTCTAATACCTTACTTACTACATTCCTATCCAGGCATTGTCTAATGCAGGGGTGGGCAAATATTTTGGCCTCGGGGGCCAAATCAGGATTTTGAAATGAAATGGAGGGCCACATTGGTTTTTGTAATTTGTTAATCATAATTGATTTGGAGGCCAGAAAAGGGCAAAAGTTAAAACATACATTACATGTGTACAGTAGATCCCATATAAGGTGTAAATAGGTAAAATTCTGACTCAGATATATAAGAATGGGCTGGTGAGTTGTTTTTTTTAATTCCCCCCAAAATACTTTTATTACATTCCGTGGGCCGGATGGGACAGCCTCGCGGGCCGCATTTGGCCCTCGGGCCGTAGTTTGCCCACCCCTGGTCTAATGTATAGTTACAGAAAGAGAATATGTATTTATTATCTTATCATTTAAAAATGTTCCATTCATTATCAGACATATGTGAGTCTTGTTATTAAAATATATATCACTTTTGTATAATTGAATTGACATTTTCCGAAATTTTAAGCATCATCAGAAGCAACAAAAGATATGACGAAATAGGAGAGGGGAAAGGAGACACGGTAGGAAGCTGAGAGGAGATGGGTAGGTTTCAGGGTGCTTGCTGCAGAGATACCAACCTGCCAAGAACAGAGTGAACTAGCGGTGTAATCTCCTTCTCTGATTGCATTCCAAAACGACACTGCGGTTCTTTAAGCCCTGTTCTGTTCTGCTGAGCAGCTCCATCCAGTACAACTGCCTCCGCGTCACAAATGGCACACTACTCCGGTGCAAAACAGTGCACTATAACCGCAATAGGGTGCATTTTGTGACAGCTTTACTCCTCTGACAGAGAGATAACTAGGCCAGTCACAGCAGACCCTCCATTACTCATCCTTATCCACTAGAATATATTGAAGACATAAAACTTAAAGGCCTGCGATGGTCTGAGAACAGAAGACTTCTGCAGGGGATCACTAAACACTGTCGGACCCAAGGACAAGGAGTCAACGGTGCCTCGGCCTTGACTCCAGATTGCCTCCTTGTTCTCCTCAGACTAGGCCTGGCCCTGTGCCACATAATTATCAGGGGCAAGTCATCATTTAAAATGCACCAGACTGGGCTTCGTCTGTAGACGTCTACCAAGAAGTGTGGTCATCGGTGGGGCTTCAGGGTCTCTGCAAGACACTGGTGATAATTTCCCCACACTCGTGAGGACACTATTTTTAACCCCGGCTGTCCCAGCCCGACTCCCTTCCTGAGCAGTGACTGGCAGGGTCCTGCTGGGGGGAAGATGGTCGCCAAGTTTGGGCAGCACCTGCCAGGTCAGAAGACCAGCTGACGGCTATTTCTGGGGAACCCCGAAAAGCATCTGCCTCAATAAGCCGCCTCCTAACCAACTGTCCTCACTCACCGTTCAATACCCAGACCCAGTACAATGCATTTATAACAGGAAACACAATCCCAGACAGGGAACGTTTATAACCCTAGAATTGTATAACATGTTCTCTCAAGAACAGCATCTGTGTAACGCAGGCAGTGAAAAGTGAAAAAACGTTCACACAACTGTTAATTCTCTGCAACCTATATATATTATTATGATACACCTATAAATTACACATACCATACACGTAGTTTGCTAGGTTACCGGGGCAAACACAGCCTCTATGAACTGTCAAAGTAGTTATTCCAAATGTCTCGACTGGCGACTCAAGCGGTGAAACACTGCCATGACACAGCCACCGTGCCCGTGATCAGGACCAGTCGTAACCGTTAAGATAGGGCGTGGTGGCGTGGCCATGCACTCTAACCACACCGAAAGGCAGCTTGTTTCCCCATACTGCTGCAACCTGACTGGCCTGCAGAGATCAGACACATTGTCAAGTGAGTGCCACCCTGGTGTAGTGTAGGAATGATAATGAAGGTGGTCCCAAACTCCTTGGAGGGAGTTTGCTTAAAGTATTTGACAGCGGTCTCGGTTGTCCATCCGTCAGCCTGTCTGTTCGGGGGAGTAATTAATTACGTCATCGAGTCTCCGACTTAAATATAGTATGCAGACTCTCCTGTGGCCTGAGATCACGAACAGCGTGTTGCCGTTGGACACGCCCCAACCCTAACTCGCCTCATTCCGGGAGGACAAGACATAAAGTAAATATTTGAGTGTTTGCGGATCCTGCTCAGTAAGCCTGAGTAATCAGCAATTACAACCAGTTTGTTCCCACTCGGTTTTATTAACCGCATTGAAAGATACGTCTTCCCCGAGGGATTCAATGCAAAATCCGGATGAATGACAAATGCAATTCCCATGTGAAGTGCTGAAGTGTTCTGTATATGTCCCTTGGTGATGTTGAAGTGTTTTTTTTTAATGCGTCATAGTGGTTTGGTGGAGTTGCCCACCACACGGTCGGTAGGTACATCTGCAATGCACCTTCTGAACGGTCTGTCCGGGATTTGGGGTGGAAAGAATAAGTTGCGCATAGTAGCGGTGCTCAATATTTATAACAGTCATACATACAAGCTTCAATAGCAACTGAGAAACAACAATTAACTATGATGAAGCATTTGTATTTTGATTTGTGCCATAGTCAGACATCCTGCATTAAACACACACGGTTCAAACAACAATGGAAGTTAGACCATTTCCAGATGCCATATAGAAGCTCACCAAATTAAAATACTCACCATTTCGCCTTTGAAGTAGGACTGGCTGCACGGTATCTAAGAGGAGAAAATAATGTCAAACGACTTCTCGCAGCGGCCGTTTATGTGGTCTCCGTGAGTAAGTTGTGCTCGCTGTGCCGCGGTCAGTCGCGATATATTCGTTATTGAAGTGGCGTCATGAAACGGTCCCTCCTACTGCTGTTCATTTTATTGGTATGCGCAGTGTCGGTAGCCTATCGCAACTTGTCGTATTGCAGGGCATGATGGCAGAAGTATTATCCGCCAAATAATTACTTAGTTTGGGAAGTCAAAATACGGCCTTTTTGTTCGTTTCTTCTATACATTTTTATTGACACGGTCAGGCTGATTATAACTTATTAGAGAGATTATTAGCGTTACCGCGGTAGCCTTGGTTTTTGCTTGGTTAGAGATGCACTCTTTTTATGTAGGCTAGTGTATTCACTGGTTCAGATTTGTATCTTCCCTACCAAACGCGATACAATATTTCAGTGACATCATAGTTTGGTGTCTCCAGCATTCTCATTTGTGACCAGTAGGTGGCACAGACACGTCATTATACAGCAGTGGAAAACTAAGACTGAATGTCCTGTGTCACTGAGTTTAAACTTGTCAATAACGGTATGCAGAATTGATTCACAACGCCTGTATGGAAAAACCTATTAGCCTGTGTCTCACAAATGCTACTGAATAGTTGGAACATGATCAAAGAAATAGCTTTACTGGTTACTTGTTTCATCGCTGAGTGCTGTGACGGTGACATAATTCAGCCTATCATTCAAATTTATTGACCTATAATTGACTTGTATAAGAAGTACATTTGCATATCCCATATTAGGTTTTAGCATAAAATCTGTAACTGTAAAATCATTAGTAATTTGTCCAGCCGTGGAAGTGTGGTTTCTGCCCACTCCCACTAAAGATTAAGCACCATAACAAGACGCTGAAACACCTCCAGGCCCAGACCATGTAGATCCCTACCTGTTAGTCCCCAGACCATGTAGATCCCTACCTGTTAGTCCCCAGACCATGTAGATCCCTACCTGTTAGTCCCCAGACCATGTAGATCGACATCCTAAATGGACATGGTGTGATATCCCAAACGGACGTGGTGTGACATCCTAAACGGATGTGGGGTGACATCCTAAACGGATGTGGGGTGACATCCTAAACGGATGTGGGGTGACATCCTAAATGGACATGGTAAAAAAAATGTTGTGTTCATTGTTATAAAAATGCCCTTTGATTCAGCTGACCATGAGTTGTTAATTGCCTCATATTCAAAATACGGGTCCGGTGAAGTTGTTGGTTTCTATATTGCCGACAGGACACAAAGTGTATTTGATAATGTCGTGCTTGATGTTTTAGTGGTTTGGCCGAAGCCCTAGTTAGCTCATGTGTTGTTTATGTTTTTTGTTATTGTGATTATTAATTACTTAGGAATGCAACCAGACATCTCCTCAGACGATACTACTGTAATCTACTCAGATAATAATACTTTCACTTCTACAAGGTCAAAAATGCCATTGTCGTCACATATTTTAAATGCCTGTGTACCATGTGGTTGCTACTGTAATTCCACTTCACTTGTTTAAGCTAGAATGCCTTCTCCTTTTGTGTCAAGTTTTGACTCCGGTTACTTTGGTCCTTGGAAAGCGCTGTGGTAGTATTATGTTTTATTACTATTCTTATTGTGGACCAGACACAGCCTAAAATGTAACACTGCTCCTCACGGGATTTGAAACTTATTGATAAATGTGGGGATTTGGGAATGTCAGGATTTCATCCCAGTACCTAACATCAGTCAGGGCTGGCAAGTGGAGGTTTGTGCCTCCCCAGACCATCTCTGCCCCACAGCCAAACCAGTCATGCTGAATGATGTTGCAGGCAGCATCAGGTTCACCACGGCGTCTCCAGACTCTTTCAAGCGAACCTGCACTCATCTGTGAAGAGAACGGGGAGCCAATGGTGGACCTGCCAATTCTGGTGTTCCCCCTAGAGGACGTCGGCCCCTCATAGATTCTGTTTCTGACAGTTTGGTCAAAAACATGCACACTAGTAGCACGTTGGAGGTCAATTTGTAGGGCTCTGGCAGTGCTCCTCCTGTTCCTCCTCGCACAAAGGAGCAGATACCGGTCTTGCAGCTGCGTTGATTCCCTTTACGGCCCAGTACAGCTCTCCTCGGGTAACGGCCCATCTCCTGATATCGCCTCCATGCTCCTGAGACTGTACTGAGAGAAACAGCAAACCTTGCAACGGCACGTATGGATGTGCCATCCTGGAGGACCTGGACTACCTGTTCAACCTGAATGGGCTGCAGGTACCGCCTCATGTTACCAGTAGTGACAAGGAAACTAGCAAAACACAAAAAGAGAGAAGAATCAGTAAGGAAGGATAAGAAGAGAGCAGTTGTCAGTGGCCACCACCTACAAAACCATTCCCTTTTGGGGGCTGTCTTGCTGTTGCCTGGCCAAAGCACCTGTTTGCACCAAAACAGGTGACACTGATTCACAATGGATTATGCTTCCCAACTAGACAGGTTGATCTCCCTGAAGTTTATTTGACTTGGTGTTATGCTCTGATGATTACTTGTTCCCTTAGTCTTTTGGAGCATAGTCTTTTTTTATCTTGTAATGCTGCTGACCAGGAAACTGCTTCAACAGGCTTTCCCTGCTTAAATGTTTCTACATTTTAAAATGCACCGACGATTTCGGCAAGAACATACAACTGAAAATGAGCTGGGTTCAGATGGATGTATATCCTCTTAATGAATTCTCACTCAAAGTAATCAGTAAACACTAATTTGGCACGCTACAATGTTTAAAAAAAGGAAAGCTGTGTGGGTTTGCTTGATGGATTTATTTCATAGTGCACAATATTAAATGAGCATCAGTGGATTTAGTTTCAACAAAATGTAAATATTGTGAAATAGCTCTTGTGAGAGATACAGTAGACCTTTGATGGTATAGTGAAGGGCAAACAAGGACAACACAATGTGATATTAGTCAACGTATCGAATTTGCTGAGGTATCTCATTACAGGTATGTAGGTTCTTTAGAGCTCCGTGGGTTGAGCCTGGATCAGGCTGTGGCAGGAATTTGGGTTTGATTCCTGGGAACGCCCGTGTGCAAAAACGTGTGGTTGGTAAGTTGCTTTGACTAAGAAGCTTCTGCTCAATTATATATTAAATCCACAATAGAATTAAGCTTGCAGGGGTTTCAGTACAGTGACTGCTGAAGTCACTGTTGGCTCTAGCCTTTTGGGGGCCCTAAGCAAAATGTTATGTTGCTGATGTTGCTTATGCCTGGTGCCGGCCCAGGTTGTAGTAAGATGTCAAATAATATTATATACGCCACCATATGCCAGATATCACTGCCTTGTCCTTATTGTTGGTTAGTAAAACGTTCTTAGTTGGTTTTTAAGTCCTTTCAAGCAGATCTTTTGTTGATGAATAGTCTGGCTTTTATGACAATGATGTCTTTGTATAGTTCTGTGCCCCATAATTACTAGGAGGTAAAATGAGATAGGCAGTTAATGCTGCTTCACCCTTTAGGGCTCTCATCTGCAGAACTAAGTATGTTGTGGTAAGTAAATCCAAACGGCTTTTGTGTTTCCCCTTTCAATCATCTGGAACCAACACCTTTTGAGGTCATGGATATTAGTATATTTTGTTTCTTTCTCTCCAAGGGTTATATAAGTCTTTGTTTACTGTTTCTGAAATGTCTTCCTGTAGTTGTTGAGACAATTTTATCTATTTGTATCTATATCTATATTATTACATCAAATTACATTTAATATACAATATATTCTGTTAGTAAAGTGTTTTTGGAACCTCCAGATATGTACAGTGGGGAGAACAAGTATTTTATACACTGCCGATTTTGCAGGTTTTCCTACTTAGAAAGCATGAAAAGGTCTGTAATTTTTATCATAGGTAGACTTTAACTGTGAGAGACGGAATCTAAAACCAAAATCCAGAAAATCACATTGTATGATTTTTGAGTAATTAATTAGCATTTTATTGCATGACATAAGTATTTCATCACCTACCAACCAGTAAGAATTTTGTCTCTCACAGACCTGTTAGGTTTTCTTTAAGAAGCCCTCCTGTTCTCCACTAATTACCTGTATTAACTGCACCTGTTTGAACTCGTTACCTGTAGAAAAGATACCTGTCCACACACTCAATCAAACAGACTCCAACCTCTCCACAATGGCCAAAACCAGAGAGCTGTGTAAGGACATCAGGGATAAAATTGTAGACCTGCACAAGGCTGGGATGGGCTACAGGACAATAGGCAAGCAGCTTGGTGAGAAGGCAACAACTGTTAGGGCAATTATTAGAAAATGGAAGAAGTTCAAGATGACGGTCAATCACCCTCGGTCTGGGGCTCGCATGTCCAGGCCCGTGTGAAGTTTACCAATGACCATCTGGATGATCCAGAGGAGGAATGGGAGAAGGTCATGTGATCTGATGAGACAAAAATAGAGCTTTTTGGTCTAAACTCCACTCGCCATGTTTGGAGGACGAAGAAGGATGAGTACAACCCGAAGAACACCATCCCAACCGTGAAGCATGGAGGTGGAAACATCATTCTTTGGGGATGCTTTTCTGCAAAGGGGACAGGACGACTGCACCGCATTGAGGGGAGGATGGATGGGGCCATGTATCGCGGGATCTTGGCCAACAACATCCTTCCTCAGTAAGAGCATTAAAGATGGGTCGTGGCTGGGTCTTCCAGCATAACAACGACCCGAAACACACAGCCAGGGCAACTAATGAATGGCTCCGTAAGAAGCATCTCAAGGTCCTGAAGTGGCCTAGTCTGTATTGCTCAGCGACATCCCCAAAACCTGAAGGATCTGGAGAAGGTCTGTATGGAGGAGTGGGCCAAAATCCCTGCTGCGCTGTGTGCAAACCTGGTCAAGAACTACAGGAAACGTATGAACTCTGTAATTGCAAACAAAGGTTTCTGTACCAAATATTAGGTTCTGCTTTTCTGATGTATCAAATACTCATGTCATGCAATAAAATGCAAATTAATTACTTAAAAATCATACAATGTGATTTTCTAGATTTATGTTTTAAATTCCGTCTCTCACAGTTGAAGTGTACCTATGATAAAAATAACAGATCTCTACATGCTTTCTAAGTAGGTAAACCTACAAAATTGGCAGTGTATCAAATACTTGTTCTCCCCACTGTATATAAAAAAAACGTAGTTTTTTTTAACAAACGCTTGCTTGTTACGTTAAACATAATATTTAAAGAACAACTATAGTCACTTGTGACCTCCTCGATTTTAGGTAACTGACAGAGTGACAAATGAAACAAAAGCCTGAAGTACCCAGTCACTCCTTTAACACCTGCTTTCATTATTCCACTGTGTAATTCAGCCTCAAAGCATCCGTGTGTCCCAAATAGAACACTATTTATTTAATAGTGCACGGCATTTCGAAACCCAGAGTTTTATGGGCCTTGGTTAAAGGTAGTGCATTGTGTAGGGAATAGAATGTAATTTGGGACGTGTCCTATGAAGCAGAAGCACTCTAAGGAGTGCATGGGCGTTTCTCATCGGTGTTGTCTTTATCAGCCCTTCCTTTTTACCCAAAGAAGATTCCCACCCAGCACAAAAATTGTAATATAATCCATAGGGCTCTGATCGGAAGTAATGTACTATGTAGGGAATAACCATTTCAAATACAGGTACTGCTGTTCCCTCCTATAAAGCAGGCTCAGTTCCCTCTCACACACACAACCTTTTGCACCCAACCCTGGACATCGGAACGAAAAAAACTATAAAAAATGGTGAGATTGGCTGGAATTCAGTTAAATATATAAAGAAAAGTACATATCTGATGTTTGTTTTCTCTGATCATCATCCAGTTATGTTTGAATTTTCAGGATTATTTTTATGTGCAAGTTTGTGATTTGAATACACGGAATTTGAATGTGAGTCATCGCTTCACATTGGATATTGAGATGAAAATACACTATTTATTTTTTGACTCTGTACTAATATTGAAATTTTGCCATGTTTTTATTATTAGATTCAAATCCTAGACGTAGAATTACATTTTATGAATGGTATCCCTGAGGGGCTACATTTGTGATAGAACCATCTCTCCGTTTAACTTGCAGCGTGAGTGTATTTCAATGCATGTCGGCCAAGCCGGAGCCCAGATGGGCAACGCCTGCTGGGAGCTGTACTGCCTGGAGCACGGGATCCAGCCAGACGGACAGATCCACAGTGAAAGGATTGGAAAAGGAGATGATTCCTTCAACACTTTCTTCAGTGAGACTGGGGCAGGGAAACACGTTCCAAGAGCAATTTTTATAGACCTGGAACCTACCGTGATTGGTGAGTGACCCAATGCCGTGTTTCATACAGGGTTTTTGTAAATAACTAAAGGTTTTTGGTTCATTAGCAACGTAACTGGGAATCTGTTTAAGTACTTTGTATTCAGCCCACTTGCATTGATTGATTGTTTTGTCATCTGATTATGCAAAAACATTGACATGTCCCAAAAGGCTGTACATTCCTATAATGTTCACCTGACAGCCATAAGAGGCCTGGTTCCTCAATAGGTTTCCTCCTAGGTTCCGACTCAGGGAGTGTTTCCTAACTACTATGCATGAACAGGGTTTTTGTATGTGCATTATAGTGACACCTGCTGATAGAAAATTGCTTCATAAAATACATTTAATTGATTGTCAGAAACATTACAAACAACTCCTGGGTGATGGTTGAATTGGGAGTATTAACACAGTCATTGTTCTACTAAGCATATGATCAATCAAAATGAAAACATATATAGGAAAGACTGTTGTAGCATAGACCGCTTAAGCACAATCACTCATTAAATATTTAAATAATTTCCAGATGAAATTCGTACCGGTACCTATCGTCAGCTGTTCCATCCTGAGCAGCTGATCACCGGTAAAGAGGATGCAGCCAATAACTATGCCCGTGGTCACTACACCATCGGCAAGGAGATCATTGATATTGTGCTGGACAGGACACGGAAACTGGTGAGACACTTTTCAGGAATGTTTTAAATCTGAGTGTAGGTTTTGGGCTAAGCTAATGGTAAAACCTGGGATTTTGATTTTGTTTGCTTTGCAGAAAGTTTCCATGTATTTGCTGTAAAAGTGGAATAATAGTGTTTCAGCGTATTAATTAGCACCGCAGAATGTGTCATGACATAGCTTGTACCAGTAATAGACTTCCACTTTTTTTACTTTTCTGATTGGACAGCTGAAGGATGAATGAATGTTTTGCCGATTTTTAATATACTTATCGATTGATTTGTATAGCTACATACAGCTACAAGAGGAAGTTTACTTGTCCAAACATAAAATGTGCTTGTCCCGGACAAGCATTAATGTCGATCACTGATTACGGCCGAATACCTTCTGCAGATTTTGGGAATGGAGTTTGGTTTGACATTGTTTTGTGCCATTCAAGACTAAATAAACCTCTCTCATGTTACATGTTTTGTGCTTTCACGTTTTCCCTCATTCATAGACTTATTAAAGATAAATTATGTTAATAATTAATGAAGACGTTGAAGACTGATTTATAACGCTGCAGCATCTCCGCTGAAATCAAGCCGTCTGACTGCGTTATAGTGATCCGCTTGTCAGATGGCAGGTGTCTGATTGTAGAATATTGTTCGTGTTTTATTGTATGTCATTTCTTATTGTAATGTCATTCCTGCTCGGAATAGAGAAAAGACGCAAGTTTGCCTCTTCCAAATCTGGATAATGCTTTTGATCGATGGAAATCCACTAGGAAAACATTTCCTTAACTAAAAAAGGACATTGTAAAGTGGGGTTGCAGTTCAGCTGCTGTGTCCGGTGTCCAACTGTGTACTGGCAGTCAATTAACACGGAAAATTCCCCGGTACTTAGCCTGCCATCTCCCAAATACAAAAACAAACATGTTTCCCATTAACTAGCTACCTATTTCCCTCATAAAAGAGACTGAAAAGCTGGCAGAAAGGTAGCAAAATAACTTCAGCCTTACCTTTGACAAAGTAAGTCCCATGGTCAAAGTCAGTGCCATTTCATTGTCACTGCATAAACAGTACTGTAGCTAGCCATCATTACTACAGTTATTTGCATGGCCTCATTCTGGTAAGTTGCTAGGCAACCGGCGTTCAGTGTGGTTAGCTACCCTATGTTTTTTTCCACAAAAACAGGAATATCTCCTAAACCTTGCAACAAAACCTTCCACAAAACAATAGCAACGCAATCAGATATGACTCTCACATTTTGATACCTGATTCATGTCTCCGTAGTGTAAGAACTGTAGGAGGAGTTAGCGTGGCTCTAATAATAAATAGATAAATTATATATGTAAAATTACATTACGTTGGGGGCTAGGCCTTCTGTTTTCATGGGTGCATTGAAAATATACAAACGGATGGTTTGTTTTAGTCTCCTTGCCATTCGCTTGTTTCTCGTATTTTTTTAAAATATTTTTTCTGCTTAGTTTAGGTTTAGTGTTATCATACAGGTAGACGATTGAAGATCAAAAGAAACATTGTTGATGACTCCTAGAGTTATAAGAGACAATCTACAGATAAAGACAATTCCAGACCACAATCCATTTCACAAGCATTCCCACCAAAGAGCAGACTTAAAGAAGCTCAAAGACCCTATGTTTAACATCCAACAATCCACATGTACTGTATGTCTGGCAACGAGCAGTGTTCAAGTGCCCTGTCAGAAATAGATGTGACGCTCTTCTGAATTCCAGAATTTTATTATTTATAAATATATTTATATTTTCCAAATATACATTAACTATTGGGATATCATTTATCATTTCTGAACACTGTCATTTTTACTAGCCCAACTCCAAAATCTGCCATGGGAATATTTTTAAATAGGAAGTTACATCTAATGGAGTAATTGTTTCATTTCAGGCTGACCAGTGCACTGGGCTCCAGGGGTTCCTGATCTTCCACAGCTTCGGAGGAGGCACTGGAGCAGGTTTCACCTCCCTGCTGATGGAACGCCTGTCAGTCAACTATGGAAAGAAGTCCAAGCTAGAGTTTGCTGTTTACCCAGCTCCCCAGGTGTCCACAGCTGTGGTGGAGCCATACAACTCCATCCTGACCACCCACACCACCTTAGAGCACTCTGACTGTGCCTTCATGGTCGACAACGAGGCTATCTATGACATCTGCCGCAGGAACCTGGACATTGAGCGTCCCTCATACACTAACCTCAACAGGCTGATTGGACAGATTGTCTCCTCCATCACAGCCTCCCTGCGATTCGATGGAGCCCTGAATGTGGATCTGACAGAGTTCCAGACCAACTTGGTGCCCTACCCACGTATCCACTTCCCCCTGGCCACCTATGCCCCGGTCATCTCTGTTGAGAAGGCCTATCACGAGCAGCTATCGGTCGCAGACATCACAAACGCCTGCTTCGAGCCAGCCAATCAGATGGTGAAGTGTGACCCTCGTCACGGCAAATACATGGCCTGTTGTCTCCTGTACCGTGGTGACGTTGTTCCCAAAGATGTCAACTCTGCCATTGCTGCTATCAAGACCAAACGTTCCATCCAGTTTGTGGACTGGTGTCCCACTGGGTTCAAGGTGGGAATCAACTACCAGCCACCTACAGTTGTTCCTGGAGGAGACCTGGCCAAGGTCCAGAGGGCTGTGTGCATGCTGAGCAACACCACCGCTATCGCTGAGGC
>JACXGK010010799.1:0-17311 GCA_016801125.1 Novumbra hubbsi
ACCATCTGTGCTTTTAGCAGAATCTGCAGTCTAGGTACCATCTGTGCTTTTAGCAGAATCTGCAGTCTAGGTACCATCTGTGCTTTTAGCAGAATCTGCAGTCTAGGTACCATCTGTGCTTTTAGCAGAATCTGCAGTCTAGGTACCATCTGTGCTTTTAGCAGAATCTGCAGTCTAGGTACCATCTGTGCTTTTAGCAACCTTTACAGCCTAGGTACCAGCCTGTCTGTTCTCTTTATAGCCTAGGTACCAGCCTGTCTGTGCTCTTTATAGCCTAGGTACCAGCCTGTCTGTGCTCTTTATAGCCTAGGTCAGGTGCATTCAACGGGGTGAGAGCCTGCTTGTTTTTTGTTCTCATCAATAATTGCTCCCAACCGTCCCAGGTAAATAAGGCAAACTCACTGAAAGGTCCAAATCAGAATATCATGAGGCTCTATGTCCTTGGCACACATCTGGGATGTTAGCAGCAGTTGAAGAACAGTTGAAGGCAGTGGTTGAGGTTTCTACCTGAGTAGAAGAGGGGGATGTGTCCGGAGCAGGACAGAGACAGGGACCTCAGGGACCCACTGGCGGACAGGTGGAGAACTGACAGGGCTGCTCTCCGAATGGCTGGATCACTCAACGGACTGACAGTGATCTGCAGGTGGCGAACCAATGGGAGAAGAGAAGAGAAGCGTTGCAGAGCTGGGTCGTCCTGTTCTTCAGTCTCACACCTTCCGGAGATGAAAGGAGGAGAGGGAGAAGTGAGGGAAAGAGGAAACAGAGAGAGAAAGGGAGTGAGGGAGTGAGAGAAAGAGAGGGCCTTCCCTGATGCACAGACTACGGGTCGGTTGGACACAATTCATTTTGCGGTACCATACAGAACAAGGAGTACAACAGTCTCTCCATGTTTCAGCAGTAATGCCAATGTCATTAATAGTAAAAAACAATGTCATACTAGTTACAGATACATTTAGGCATTAGGTGTGTTTGTGTGCGTGTGTGGGCTGCAAACAAAGCTGTCAGCAGTGGTCAAACTTCAGACAGCTGCTCTGGAACACTGAAGAGCAATTTATGTAAATCTACCAAAAATAATGAATTTGTTTCACCATAAAATGAAAGGTCACAGATGTTACAGAATGATGGAAATGTATAGTGTCATCATGTCATATTTACATCTTTATCATCAAAAAGATAAATTAGTTGACCGTAAATACGATCACTAAAAAGTTACCTTCGATAACCATTAATGGATTTTTATTTTGAAGGCAAGCCGCTTACTGTGGATAGCTTTACATATGCGGAAGTGCGCGCCCTGTCACTACCAAGGACAATTGTTTTTGGTTGACCGTAACAATTCATGAAAAATAAACTTAATAAAGCCCTGAAACGTTGTACTCACCTGATTTCCGTATAGTACCACACCTGTGGGTGGCTTATGGACTGTTTCCACTTCTTACATACTGAACTTGCGCTGTCGCGTTCTTTTACCGACAGGTAGGAGAATATGTGCGCGAGGACTTCCTCAGGAATATCCATTTGCCAATCGAACCTAAATTAGTAGCCTATAGTACCGTATGTTGTACTAGTTTCACATAACTATACATTAAAGTTGTTACTTTACCCCCAATCATGTCTAGTCCTGAATGAGGAGTGGCCGATACATTGGGCGGGTTCAGGAGACGTTTTTCGTAAACACAAAACTGAGTTAACTGGCCTTCTAGGAACTAGTAACATATGGAGTTCAAATAGCTACCTCAGTGATCTTCAGTACAAAAGTTGGATCTTGTAACCCTTAGTTTAGTGTTAATCCCAAACGAGCCTCTAAAGCCACACTTCATCGGATTGAGTTCCGTTTCTGACGAAGAGTGGAATGCAATTCATCTGCGTGTCGACATAAAATAAATAAACCTAACCCAATATTGATTTGCGTTATTTGCTTTTTATGTTTTGAAATCAGATTTGTTTAAATTAATATTTCCCTTAGATGATTCCACGCATGATTCATTATTTGTCAAAAAGCCAAACACAAAATGTACACTAAATTCCAATTTGCTCAGAGTTTGCATTGCTGCCCGGAATACTAGCTACACCATAATTGTCAACTCCTCAGCATCGGGACACTTGTGCTCAGGGATTGAGGGGGATTTAATTGTCTTGGATGCTCTTAAATCGGGGGTTTCCGAGTTATTATGAACAAGGCACAAACTAACTGGCGGTTATTCATCCCCAAAAAACAACAAATTAGCTGTGAAACAATTTGCAATACCGATAAACTTTTCGAACTGAGAATACTGCAAAAGCTCTTCAACATGAGGTACAGTTTTTGACTTCCGTTTCGTTCGTTAAAGGTTTCGTTACGCGGGTGTTGTACTTAACGTGTCATCTTAAAATAATGGTCTGTACTCTAAAAGGAAAGCGGACCGCTTTATCAGTCGCTATTACCACTTTCAAGTCATGGAGTACCAATGAACATTCCCTGATGATTCAGATGAACTTGAAAACATTTTGAAATAGAATGTACTTCTGTTATATTTATTAATTCCTAGAGGTGCCAAAAATTGTAATAATTGATAAATACACCCCCAGAATACTACTACCTAAATATTACCCAGATTTATTGGAGATAAACACAACAACATTGACACAGGTTGTGTGGTTATTGGATTTAATAGGAAAGCACCAGAATGTTAAAACAACACACCAAAAGAACACAACACAGAACGTGAGAAAACAAATATCAGAAAATACTTGTGTGTAACCAGGACACATATTCTGACTTCCATCTCCTGTTGACACTGGTTAGTGATTAACACTAAAGTCTGAGTTACGTGTGTGTGAGCGGTTTAAGTTAGAGTTACGTGTTTGAGAGGTTTAAGTCAGAGTTACACAGGTAAGAGGTTTAATTCAGTTTTTAGTGTAATTTTGTGTTACAAGTGTGTGTGGTTTGAGGCACTATTCCAGTAGGTCAATACCAATATTCCTGAGCCTGTTGGGAGTTGCTGCATTCATACAAGGTCTTATTTACACATTGTTTATCATGACATTGAAAAATCAGTAACAGTATATTGATATTTCTTGTTGTTACATCCGTGGATGTCAAGTCAGAATATGGTCCTTAAAGAATACAGGTACAGTTAAACATACTAAAGAAACAAAAATATCAATGTGATCTACTAACCCAGAACCAGAACGATATTCCACCAGTAACCAGTGACAACTAACAATGCAGCCAGAGACTGTAGAATGCACTACAGAAAATGGCACATGATATCTTATATAGGATACTACTTTTGATCAGGAACCATTCCATTACTGTAGTGTTAGTTACCACAATTACTCCCCATTTACTGCAATATTTATTACAAAGTCTACAATTTAAAATTCCATTCACCTCCATTTTTCATGACTTTATTTTGCTTCCTCTGAACGCTGTGGCATTTAGGGTTATTACAACTATTAAACAGCAGAAAGCAAACCAGCCGTTTGAGTCTTGCATGTAACACAACAAGTCTTGACAGTATCATTGCTCAGTTCAATCAAGGTAAACTCAGGCAATAAACCAGGTTATTGTACAATATGCTTCCCATTCTAGTTGTGTATATTGATGGCCTTCTTTCGTTGCCTCTTTTCATTACAGTATTAGGCACCCAAAGAACTCTGGTCAAAACAAGTATACTATAAAGGGGACAGGAAGCAGTACATTTGTTGTTTTCTGCAGGTTACATTGTATAACAAACAATACTGGCTTAAGACCAAGTCTGCCCCTAGTGGCCTGGAGGTGGACAGTACTGCCTCATACAGTGGCCTGGTGGATCTTTACATTCTGAACACGCCAAAGCGTGTTTTCTGTTTTGGGGCGTTGAGGGCAGCACTGAGACTCATCCCTAGAACCAGACGTGTATCAGCCGGGTCAATGATACCATCATCCCACAGCCTAGAACACCAAATGGATGAGAGAAAGACAAAATGGGACAATGTCACTCATATTTCCATAAGCATATGACCTAAGTATCATAGTCTGTTACGAGTAGTATGACGTCCATGTTACCCTGGTCATTAGTAGTATGACGTCCATGTTACCCTGGTCATTAGTAGTATGACGTCCATGTTACCTTGGTCATTAGTAGTATGACGTCCATGTTACCCGGGTCATTAGTAGTATGACGTCCATGTTACCCTGGTCATTAGTACTATGACGTCCATGTTACCCTGGTCATTAGTAGTAGGACCTATGTTTCCAGGGTCATTAGTAGTATGACCTATATTTCCTGGGTTATTAGTAGTATGACCTATGTTTCCTGGGTTATTAGTTGTATGACCTATGTTTCCTGGGTAATTAGTACTATGACCTATGTTTCCTGGGTCATTAGTAGTATGACCCATGTTTCCTGGGTCATTAGTAGTATGACATCTATATTACCCATGTTACATGGGTTACTAGAAGTCTATGTTACATGGGTTACTAGACGTCTAAGTCACCTGGGTTACTAGCAGTCTATGTTACGTGGGTTACTAGCAGTCTATGTTACATGGGCACTAGAGAAGTTATATGGGCACACGCGATGTTACCTGGCACTAGAGAAGTATGGGCTCCCCTCCTCTTCAAAGCGTTTTATGATGGGCTCCTTTATGGACGCCTCTAGCTCTGCTGTGAACTGAACGTGGAACTGAAGGTTAGAATACAGCTTCAACCAAAGCTTGGAAATTGATGTTGGTTGACCCAGTCGGAGGTAGAATAATGCTAAGTAACCAGTAGTGTGGTAGAACAGATGTGGGCATGGGGGGTATTGTTTACCTCCTTGCCCTCTCGTGTCCACTGGTCTTTGGTGATAGTCGCCAGTACGGTGGCAGCCTGCTCTCCCCCCATCACAGAGATACGGGAGTTAGGCCACATGTACAGGAACCGAGGACTGGAGGAGGACAGGGTATTGTTGAGTAGTGCTTACCACAGAGTCTCTTAGGAAGGGTTTCCCCATCCTACAGATTTATGTGAAGTATGCATGGCATGGTGTAGTAAGGTGTGGGGTAGTATGGTGTAGTAAGGTGTGGGGTAGTATGGTGTAGTCTAGCGTGGTGTAGTATGGCGTGTTGCAGTCAAGCATGGTGTTTTATTGCATGGTGTAGTATAGCTTGTTGTAATATTGTGTAGTATGGTGTGATATAATATTGTATGGTGTAATATTGTTTGGGATAAAATTGTGTGGTGTAAGATTGTGTGGTATAATATGGTTTGGTGTCATGTGGTGTAATATGGTTTGGTGTCATGTGGTGTAATATGGTTTGGTGTCATGTGGTGTAATATGGTTTGGTGTCATGTGGTGTAATATGGTTTGGTGGCATGTGGTGTAATATGGTTTGGTGTCATGTGGTGTAATATGGTTTGGTGTCATGTGGTGTAATATGGTTTGGTGGCATGTGGTGTAATATGGTTTGGTGGCATGTGGTGTAATATGGTTTGGTGGCATGTGGTGTAATATGGTTTGGTGGCATGTGGTGTAATATGGTTTGGTGTCATGTGGGTAAATATTGCTTGGTGTATACCTATAGGCTCTGCCACACATGCCGTAGTTGCCCGCTCCGTATGAGCCACCAATAATCACAGTTATCTTGGGTACATTGGCACAGGCCACTGCGGTCACCATCTTAGCCCCGTCTTTGGCGATCCCACCTGCCTCATACTCCCTGCCCACCATGAAACCTAATGACAGAGACACACAAGTAGAGGAGAAAAGGAAGGATGGACAGAGACAGACAGGGAGAGAGAGAGGGACAGAGAAAGGAACGTGGACAAAGGGGGACGAGACAAAGAGAGACGGGGACAGAGAGAGGAACGTGGACAGACGGGGATGAGACAAAGAGAGACGGGGACAGAGAGAGGGACGGGGACAGAAAGAGGGAGGAAGACAGAGACCAACAGAACTTAGATCAGTCCTAAATACTGTATAATTGAAGGTTGAAAAACATCAACAGATCAAGTGATTATGAGGTGAATATGTTAGCAGTGTGAACTGGAATCCATCAACGCACAGCCTGATGTCCACAATGTGTACCTTGCAGACCATATAACAACAATAGGACTTACCTGTGATGTTTTGTAGAAAGATGAGTGGAATGTTCCTTTGACAGCATAATTCTATGAAGTGAGTTGCCTGCCATGGTCAAGCCATTAGAATATGTATTGACAGTCATACATTCAACATCTCTTAATGTGTATGTCCTGTGTCTGTAATCTTACAAGCACATGTATGTTGGGTGAACAATAGTTAGCAAGAAACAGTTCAATATTTACCTTCTTAGCAGATTCTGAGAAGAGGACTCCATTGTTGCCAATGATTCCAACAGGGTAACCAAATATCCTTGAGAACCCTATCAACAAACATTGTTTTTTGTTTTTCCTTCTAACATAGATCGACCCTAAACCCCAGGTAGAAATAACATAAGGATCTAAACCCCAAGTAAAAATAACATAAGGATCTAAACACCAGGTAGAAATAACATAAGGATCTAAACCCCAGGTAGAAACAACATAAGGTTCTAAACCCCAGATAGAAACTACATAAGGTTCTAAACCCCAGGAAGAGGTTTATTGTTCACTGCAAGGTGATGTAGACTGACCTGTCACCACGGTATCTCCATAGAAGGCTTTGAACTCATCAAACCTACTGCCGTCTACAATCCTGGCTATTACCTGTCAGTCAAACAGTAACAGAACTGTTAACAAGATATTCACAAGAGAACAGTTAAAAAGTATAAGCACAGCAAATAATAATGACAATAAGTCATCCGTTATCAGTGTTGGATGAAACATGTACCTCTCTGACATCATCAGTGTGGATGAATAATGTACCTCTCTGACATCATCAGTGGTGGATAAATAACATACCTCTCTGACATCATCAGTGGTGGATGAATAACGTACCTCTCTGACATCATCAGTAGTGGCTGAATAACATACCTCTCTGACATCATCAGTAGTGGCTGAATAACGTACCTCTCTGACATCATCAGTAGTGGCTGAATAACGTACCTCTCTGACATCATCAGTGGTGGATAGATAACGTACCTCTCTGACATCATCAGTAGTGGCTGAATAATGTACCTCTCTGACACCATCAGTAGTGGCTGAATAATGTACCTCTCTGACATCATCAGTAGTGGCTGAATAAAGTACCTCTCTGACATCAAAGTTGCGTTTGAGGTTGGCTCCTACGATGCCATACAGTTCATCAGCTGAGTAGAGAGGAGCCTCCGGAGGCTCAGTGGTCACCTAGCAACATTCACACGTAGTAGAATGATACCACAGTGAAGAACAACAACAAACAACAAGATAACATATTTTCCACTGCTACAACAGCCCCTGCAGAGCTTAGATCTCAGAAACCTGTCCGATCAGCCAATCTGCTTCTTCACACCCCCATTAACCAGGACGTCAATGACCAGGAAGTTATTCTGTATTTTAACAACTCTTCACACCATGAGGTGTTTCTGGTTCAGGTTAGATGAACCCACCTGGATGTGTTTTGTGTAGTTGAGGTTGCGAACAGCCTTGCGAGCCAGGTGAAGGGCGTGGCTATCGTCTAGGGCGTAGTGGTCTGTCACTCCTGATTTCCTGCAAGACAGAAAACGCACACACACAGTACCAGACCGTTAATCATCCAACCACATTTGTAAAGTATAGATAGCAGTTATTGCAGAGTGGTTTGGTAGAGAAACAGCCTGTAACAGCCGACCTTTTCATCCTCTAAATTCATACCTGCAGTGAAGGTCAGCCCCTCCCAGATCCTCCGCAGACACGGTCTCTCCTGTTGCGGCCTTCACCTGGAAAACCACATCATGAGGTAAACATGGTTGGGGCACTACCAGACTGGACCTTCAAAGACCCTGCCGTCAGATATAAAATACCAGAGGGGGTCCTCCTAAGAAGATGGTTCCCTGTTTCCTGACGATGATGCTCTCATCCGCCATGGCTGGGACATAGGCCCCCCCCGCAGTGCAGGACCCCATCACCACAGCGATCTGCAGGACAAACACGCCAAACACATGGAGAGAGGAGGAGGAGACGGACCTTCAGCATGACGGGCTGATGTGCAGGTTTTCTTTAAAGTGTTAAACTGCCTTCATCACTGAATGTGGTTGGAATTGAGCTCTGATATCCATGGGTCCAGAAATATAACCAAGTGTGTTCCCAAGGGTGTCCGTAATTCATCACATGACTGTAAGTAATGATGAAAACATTACCATGGTAATGAACTAGAGCTTCCTAATAAAGTGTAATAGTTACTTGTGCTGTTCATTAGCTGGGCTGTTAATTACCTGGGCTATTCCATCGGAGGAGAGGCGAGCCTGGTTGAAGAAGATCCGTCCAAAGTGTTCTCTGTCTGGGAAGACTTCAGCCTGTCTGGGAAGATTGGCTCCTCCAGAGTCCACTACAGAATAGGACACCAATACACCAACACTGAATCAACACCTGACCTCTGACCTTACCCTTTCCGACCTCCACAAAAGAACCACAAACAAAATCAACCTCTGACCTTTAGTCTTTAGCCTTTTCTAAAATCCACAACAAAAGAACCTGGAAGCTGAATAAACCAATACCCTGACCTTTAGACCTTACTCGTTTCCAAAGTTCACGTTTTCACATGTCTCAGCACTGCCACATTGGGAAGGTGGTACTGACCCAGGTAGATGCACGGTAGGTGGTTCTGATGGGCGATCTCCTGTGCTCTCAGGTGCTTCTTGACTGTCATTGGGTAATATGTACCCCCTTTTACAGTAGCGTCGTTAGCCACGATGACACACTCTACCCTGAAGGACAGGAGATTCATCAAAGCAAGTCCAGGATTCAGTTATTAGGTATAGTTATAATACAATTTAGTTGCTACACCTTACACCAGTAACAAAAGTACTTTACTACAACTCCCTGTCATGTTATATTACCTCGTTATTTAACTTCTAAGTTATATTCAACAATGTCACACCTCTTCACTTCATTGGAGATATGTCAAGGAGCTCAACACATTGTTACCATTGAAACCTGCAAAGACAACCCAGACTTCCAAGGGCCTTTTAATTATAACATCTAAAACCCCTCAACCACTTGACCAATCACAGACACTCACCCTGAGACTCGGCCAATCCCTGAGATGATGCCTCCGGCTGGAACTTCCTCCTTCCCATAGAGCTCATAGGCTGCAAATTGGGAGAACTCCAGGAATGGAGACCTGGGGAGAAAAAAACAAAGGAACTCATGGATTGCGATAAGCTGGAACCCTGAGACCGTCAAAAAAGCTCTACTGAGGAGGCCTCTACATTTAGCAGGATAAAATATGGATGTTATCTTCATGTGTTTAGTGGCATAAAGGATGGATGTTATCTTCATGTGTTTAGTAGCATAAAGGATGGATGTTATCTAAATCTGTTTAGTGACATAAAGGATGGATGTTATCTTCATGTGTTTAGTGGCATAAAAGATGGATGTTATCTTCATGTGTTTAGTGGCATAAAGGAAGGATGTTATCTTCATATGTTTAGTGGCATAAAGGATGGCCGTTATCTTTGTGTGTTTAGTGGGGTAAAGGATGGATGTTATCTTCATGTGTGTTTAGTGGGGTAAAGGATAGATGTTATCTTCATGTGTGTAACAGCATAAAGGAAAGATGTGTGTTCACCCTGGATCCAGGAGTCTATCTATGCGTTCTCTGGGGAGGAGCTTTCCTCTGGAAATGTGAAGCTTCCTGGCTCTCTCTCCTCCACCTGGCACAACAAAGCATGTGATCAGACAGAGCATTTCAACAGTCAAAAGACCATCAATGTTCAATGTGCGATGAAACATACCTAGTTTGATTTTTTCAGATCTCTCTTTCAACTCATCAACAAGGGATTTCATTCGTTCATAGTTATCCTGTGAAGTGACATATAATAATGTCAAATGTTTCTTGTACTCTGTGATGAATCTAACTGAACCCAATTACCATTAACAGAGGCTAATGCACCAACAACACTGTAGGTAATGTACGTCAATACCTTGGTGAACTCTAATGAGTCGTGTGATTGGACAGCTGACAGGTGCATTTGCCCTTCTCGGTGGTTTGTAAACAGTTAACCTCCCAATTTATGTAAGTTAGGTCGCCCTATTCCCTTCAGTACATGGATTGTGGTACAGTGGTAAAGAACACGTTGCAAGTACTAGACAACTTACCACCTAGTTTGCTGGTTAATATTAGGCTTACATTCATTTCAAGGGCAGAGCGAGCTAGGAGCGTATCACAATGCTAAATAAATAGCTGTGCCCCTCACTCACCATATATTCATGCGACTGTGTGTCCGGTTGTGTGCCAACCGCAGCTACTCTGTCACCGTGATATTGTCGTACTGGCAGCCCCCTGCAACGAATCAGGGACAGCCATGGTCTGACAGTCTGAAGGAGCATGTTCTGTTTTAGTTAGCTAACCAACTAGCTAGCAACTCTACAGAGATATTTGTTGTTACTCGAACCACGGGTTGTTCTTCATTGAAGTGCTTGGTGGAAATCAATTAAAATAGGACATTACTGCCGCCCACTGGACTGGCATGGAATTAAAATCGAGAGAAAATCAAACAAAACAGACCTGTATTTTGGCCAATAGGTGTCATCTGAGATACACTTTAGAGAACTGATTTCTCCTAAACACTAGACGGCGACATTACATATAACCCACAACTCAACCAAGACGGACTACATTTCACTTTGACCTTTCCAGAAGTCGCTGTCCTTGGACACCGTGCTTCTGTTTATCGAGCCAACTGTACTCACTTTCTATAACAGTTTCTGGAATTGGCTTTGCGGAATAAGTAACCACCATAGAACGTGTCTGCCGTGGGATTGTCGTATCATTACTGTTTAGAAATGTCTGTTAAATGTCGGTTCTTATTTTTGTCATTGCGTCGCACTGTATTGGGGAGACAGTACTTCGAGAGTGTTTTATCTGAGACCAGAGCAGCCGGAGCCGCTGGGACGGTAGTTAGCCAACAGATAGCAGAGAGATGGGGCCGTCATCAGTTCCATCACAACTGGACCGCCACATTAAAACACCGGGTACACAGCCTCGCCATACTGCAGACCCATCACGGTTTTCACTCAGAGGTTAGTGACGTTGTGCGTGGGTCTATGTGACCATGTGGGGACCAAATCTGTCACCGCCATAACGGCATCGCTGGGTTTTGGCATTACAGGTTAGGTTGAATTTAGGCGTAAGGGTTGGGTTTGTGTTCGAATTTGGATTAGAAGAATAGGGAGCATTGCTTTGAGTTTCAGCTCAGGTTCAGAACGGGTGGTAGTGTGGTGTGTAACCCGGTTGTGTGGTGCGTCAGGCAGGCGACCCATCCAAAGACGATTACCCGCCTCTCCCAGACTACAGCTCTGGCTCCAGGCCCGAGAGGGAGGTGTTCATCATTCGAGCTAAAGGTCTTCCTTGGTCCTGCACTGCTGACGATCTCATACATTTCTTCTCTGGTAAGCCCTCTGTCTGGCTGAATCACATTCTATACCTGTGGCCCTGGTTCAGTGCAGAGGACCTTCCTCCACTGACTCAGTCCCCTGGAAGGTGGCCAACCAGAGCCAGTTGGATGGGAGTCACGAGCAGCTGACAGAAGTCTTCTACATGACAGGACACTGATCATGTAGAACACAGCATTGATCTATCTATCATGGGGCAATTGTTAGTTTCCTGACCATATTCCGGAGTGCTGTTCTAACATTATCCTGTCTCTCTGTTCAGACAGCTGTTGTAACATTATCCTGTCTCTCTGTTCTGACAGCTGTTGTAACATTATCCTGTCTCTCTGTTCAGACAGCTGTTCTAACATTATCCTGTCTCTCTGTTCAGACAGCTGTTGTAACATTATCCTGTCTCTCTGTTCAGACAGCTGTTGTAACATTATCCCGTGTCCCTGTCTAGAGTGCCGTGTACGAGGTGGGTTGAAGGGGATTCATTTGACGGTGAACCGGGATGGGAAACCCAATGGTCAGGCCTTCATTGAGCTGGAGAATGAAGAGGACGTCAGCAAGGCCCTGGAAAAACACAGACAGTATCTGGGACCGCGCTACGTAGAAGGTTGGTTACCGGTGTCGTCTCCTGTAGTTGTGACCCTGAGCAGGGTGACATTACTGTTCAGCCCCACACCCCAACATCTCCAGCATCTGTGTGTACAGGGGTCAAGGGGTAAATGATCTTCTTCCCCCAGTGAATGAGGTGACTAACAGTGATGCAGAGGCCATCCTGAAGAAGAGCATCCAGCTGCCCGCCAAGGATGGAGTGGTTCGCCTGCGGGGGCTCCCCTACAGCTGCACCGAGACAGACGTCCTGCTGTTCTTTCAGGGTAGGAATCTGAGCCACAACAGGCCTGGTTTACCAAACACTGACTCTGTTGAGATGGTGATAAGACTGTCTACTATTTAGTTTCACCCCACTGAGTGCACAGAAATCTGTGATTGGTTTGCTGGGTCTAACAGCTGTTCTGTCCAGGCATGGATGTGGCGGAGGATGGGGTAACCCTGACGACAGACTACAGAGGAAGGAAAACAGGGGAGGCTTACGTCCAGTTCCTGACACAGGAGCAGGCAGACCAGGCCCTGAATAAAGACAGGGAGCTTATAGGAAACAGGTAGGACAACTCAGGTGATGGCGTTGGAAATAGTACTTGATAGTGAGTAGTAGTGGTACATGATAGTGGGGGGAGTAGTAGTGCTAGTAGTAGTGGTAATGGTAGCATTAATTGTAGCTGGTGGTAGGTGGTGGTGGTAGTAGTAGTAATAGTGAGAATTACAGAATTGTTTTTAGTCTACCTCAGATTAGGTCAGGTAGCCTTGGTTCGGATGAGAACATGCTCTTAATCACTTTTTCCTACCATGTGTCCCCAGGTACATCGAGGTCTTCCCCAGTAGCAGGAGTGAGGTCGGAGGTCGAAGGAAGGCAGAAGCTGTTGAGGAGGGCAGAGTCTCCCGACAGAGTCAACCTGACAGACCTGTAGTACAACACAGAGAGCCCAGACAAACAGCCAGACATGGTGAGACTGAGAGACATGACGAGACAGAAAGATAGGGTGAGATAATGAACAGGAAGACATGGTAAGACAAACATGATGAGACAATGACATGAAGACATAGTGAGACAAAGACAGGAGGACACGGTGAGACAAGAGGACATGACGAGACAGAAAGAAAGGGTGAGATAATGAAGAGGCTTGGACTACTTTCATGTCGAAGGATACTTTTGGATAAGTTGAAGTTAAAATATCTCAGACATGCTTTAGTGGCTCATCAAGAGGCAGGTTGTTGATGGTTGTTGTGTTCCAGGAACCACTCCGATGTCTTCTCATCACTTCGTCCACATGAGGGGTCTGCCGTACTCAGCATCAGGACAAGACATCGCTCAGGTAAAACTGCTTCTGTAGAGACAGTCTTCTGTTGTGGGACTCTTAATGTACAGATCTCTGTTGGAAGGGAGGAGGTTCAGGCTGGTTGATGCTGATATGCTCTACAGTTCTTCTATCCCTTAGCACTGTCTAAGATCCTGGTAGAGTTTGGTCCTGACGGTAGAGCCATTGGAGAGGGAGAGGTTTATTTCACATCTCATGAAGATGCTGTTGCAGCCATGGCAAAAGACAAGGCACAAATGCGTACGTCTGTCTGTAGAACAGGTTCTCCGATACGTATCACCACTGTTGGTTCTGCTGTCAGAACTGCACCGTAAACCGAAACCTGCTTGTGTCTCCATGCAGAAGAACGCTATATTGAGTTGTTCCTGAACTCAGCTGCTCCGACAGATCAGGAAGAATGAATGTCTAACTGCATCTTCCAGGTGACTATTCACGTTTTATATAAAATATTATTTGTTACGTAATAGAAAACAGCACTGGATTCTACTGACTTTGGAATTTGGATCAAGACATTTAATTGGACCTGTATTGATCCATCATGGGATTGAATAGAGCCCACTTCCCTGTTAAGGTAAACATAAAAATGTCTGAAATGTATTATTATTTTTTAAATAGGTCAGTGAATACTTAAGATATTAAAAACAACTTTCTGTCTCTAGGTGAATTTGGACTGGATGGATGTTCTCTTGAAAACGAATCTGCGTCAGTATTACTGTTGATATTCTCTGCTTTAGCCACAAGGGTGGAAGCTTGTCACACAATAAAGACATTCCTGCCGAAGAGAACGTTTATTGTACATGTTTACAACCGGTCCACACTGATACTTTGTTGACTCATACTGGAACCAGGTCGGACCTGGTTCTATGGGTTCCAGACATCAGATGAGCCAACTGGCCCAGTCCAGGCAGATTGGGAGAAGATTGCCCCCCCAGGACGGAGAGCGGATCTTTTCTATACTGTAACTAGAGGAGCTATCAAGAGGCTTGTGATGTGAGATCTGAAACACACATTGAGGCAGTGGAGTTTAGGGGCTCAAAGAAAATGGACGACAAAGCATTGGTAGACCAGAACATGACGAACTAAGACACAATAAATACGATCTGGACACATTAAATGTCAAGTTATCACATATTTATAGGAAGATCAGAACATGACAAACTAAGACTTCATAAATACGACCAGGACACTTTAAAAGGTTAAGTTATCACATGTTTATTGTTGAGAAAAAAAAAAGTTTTAGAGTTCTCTATAAAAAAAACCCAGATGAAGACAGAGAGAACAATCTTGAGAGGACCTCAAAATATTCCAGATCTTAAAATTACATTAAAAAAATATATATATTTACAATGTTGCACTTTGTCTCACTCATGTGAGATGTACATCAAACCAAAACATTGCATCAAAATGATGAACCGTGACCTTCAATAACTGTTTAGTCACCAGGATTTCTTATCTGATTGTCTTGTTCCACAACTGATCAATTTCCAGTGTTCCCTAACTAGTTTGAACAGTTACTGATTTGAGCTTAAGCCACAGCGTTATTATTATAAATCCACTTGGTGGATCCACTTCTGTGATCTCACATGTAACCGTACATAACAGATTCAGAGCTCTTCACCTTGGCTGGATTACAGACAAAGGCTTTTACACACAAATGACCATGAATTTAAGTCTACTTTGAACGTTTGGGTCAAGGACGATGATACATTGGTCTGATGAAACATAATTTTTTTGAATTGTATTCTTTTCTACCAAACCCTCTCACAGCATATTTTGGCCATAAGAGATTAGACGCTTGTCCACTTCAACTGTTCAGAAGTCAGTTTGTCATCTAGTTAGACGGCAAGTGGAATATCTATATTCTAACTTGAAACACAGTGCATTCCAGGCAGAGTGTTTCTCAGGAAGGGCTAGACCCATACTGGAGGAGCAGTTGGGAGTAGCAGGTTACACAGACAGGTTCGGGGTAGATTGAGGAAGGCAGGGGAAGCTCGTTGGACAGACAGCTCTCACAGAACACCCCTCGGCAGTTAGCGCACTTCCTCTGGAGGAACAATAATATTCAGTTAATCCATTCAAAACACAAGTATGTGTTTTCTGGTACCAACTCCTATACAACACACAGGTGGAGCTAGGGGCCGCCAGAATGCCGCACCCAACTAGGTGGTGGTGTATTTGTGTCTAGGTGGGGTACCTTGGTCTTTGTCTTAGACTCCTCCTGGTCACACCGGGTGCAGATGTCTTCCTGGCTGACCTCAGAGGAACACTGGTCCTGCAGAAAAGAACCCATCACAAATTGGGAGGTGATGAACTCAGTGGGCAACCTGGGCCCCTGAGATGAACTCAGTGTGCAACATGGGCCCCTGTATGTCTGGCGAATAACAAAAACTGAATTCCACATGTAGAACCTTATACAAACAATTACATTTGGGGATGCTTTGCTACTTCAGTATCAAGACAACATCAAACAGGAATTCTACTTTGTATAAGAGTATGCCAGGCCATCCACCACTGCTTGGTTAAGCAGCAGGAGCCATAACACACAAGCAACATCAGAATGGTTGAAGAGCAAGACATTGAAATTGCATGAATTCGTCCACTGTGAAAAACAGATCAAAACTACAGGAAACATTTGCTTGGGGCTAAATGTGTAATCAACATTTTGTTGTTTGTTCACTCAAGTTCCTTTTTATTTCATTTTGGTTAAAGATCTGATAACATTCAGTGCCAATAATATGCGCAAAAAATAATCACAGCACTTTATATATATAAAATATATTTGAGTAAAATTAACATATAGTAAACATATTAAATAGATCAGCTTTATAAACAAGATCTAAAGAAGCCTATGACAAAAATCTCCAGGATCAGTTTGTTGGTAATTTTTGTGATCTTACCAGTTCATCCTCATGTTGTGACAATGACCTTAAAGGGAAAAAAGAGAGATGTCACATTGTTGGATGGAGAGCCACTGCTCAGAGACAAAAGGTGTTGACCCCAGGCTTACAAAAGGTGTTGACCCCAGGCTTACATATCTGAACTCAGACTGCTCCTGTCCTCCAAAGCTGCACTCATTTCCTTGTTCTCCTTCTTGACTGCATCTAGTTCCTGGAACACAGAGAACCATGCGGATGAGCCTCTACTTAAACAGACAACACTTCTGTTGTACACAGCTCTGCCTCGACGATAGACCTGCTTTCATCACAGCGATTGTCAAACTGAACAATCGAACAGCATTCTGCATTTGTCCACTGCATTGAATGTGAGTGTATTCTGGAATACAACCACCACTAAATAGTTCCACAACAGTGTGAGCTAGAAATCGTTGCTACACAACGCCAAGAGATCAAGGGGACAAAATGTACCTTTGACTCTGGAGGTGTTGTTTAGAACAAGTGTTTCATGAGGACGGGGGTTGTTTAGGAGGGGTGTTTCATGAGGACAGGGGTTGTTTAGGAGGGATGTTTCATGAAGACAGGGGTTGTTTAGGAGGGGTGTTTCATGAGGACAGGGGTTGTTTAGGAGGGGTGTTTCATGAGGACGGGGGTTGTTTAGGAGGGGTGTTTCATGAGGACGGGGGTTGTTTAGGAGGGGTGTTTCATGAAGAGAGGTGGTTGTTTAGGAGGGGTGTTTCATGAAGAGAGGTGGTTGTTTAGGAGGGGTGTTTCATGAAGAGAGGGGGTTGTTTAGTGTTCCAGAAGCAGGGATCGTACCTTCCTAATGTCTTCCATGTGTCTGTGGTGACTTTGGGGGGTACCATCCATCTTCTCCTCAGAAACAGGATTTATATATCGGCCCCCACCGGGTCTCCCTCCCCGCGCTCTCTTCAGTTCCTGCTCCAAACCAGACCTGACAACGCAAAGACCTACCGTCATACAGTGACGCGCTAGGAGACAGCGGACACTAAGACCTA